>BHFT01015780.1:0-24762 GCA_004320025.1 Laticauda laticaudata | reverse complement strand
GTTTGGATCCTCAACAAGATCTTGATTATTTAGCTTGTATTTTATTTTCTGATTTTTTTTGCCAATATGTAAGACAGAACATTTGTTTGTTGAGATTTGAAGTTGCCATTCTGATACATAGTCAAGGTCTTTTTGGAGGGTAGCAGTATTGTCTGTGGTGTTGAATAGAAGTATATCTCACCTCCAAGGGATCTTTGCAATGCAGGATTTGTCCTCATATGGTAGCCTCTGGACAGTGTGTGATCCCACTTGTAAATCTCAGAAGCTGTGTTCTGCTGCTTCTGAAATATTTTTGATGTATGGCAGGGTGTGCCAAATAGTTGGCCTTGTACTTTCTTTCTTCCTCTCTTTCCATATAAAAAAATGCTTGTAGTTACCCATTCTGCCTGAATTGTTCATGTAGGTCCCTCCTCTCCAATTGTTTAGCTTTCTGGGTACTAAAGTGGGTTGTCACCCTAACAAATAGTGTGTGACTATTTTGGACAAAAGGGAGGAAGCTAACCAGCCACCGGATTGCAAGAATGCAAGCAAATGGTCATACAAGGAGACTTGTATTTATTGGTACCCTCACAGTGCAATGAACAAAGACATACATTCAGTTTCAAACCTACTAAAATAGTTGGCTGTGCAAGTACAAAGATAGATTTGTAAATAATTAAAGCCTGGGAAACTGGGACTCTTGTCAGGCAACAAAAGACTTTTTAAAATCTTTAACTTAGACACTGATGATTGTTTGACGTATCATTTGATGATTTATTTTCCCCATATGACTTCAAAAGGATAATTATTTTGGTGCAATGTTTTCTATTTAATATCAAAACGTTTTTAATGCAGAAGAATCTTGAAGGAAATGTACAGTTATACAACCACCCCAGATAACTAATTCATACTTTTTTTTTTCCAGGACCAAAACTATGCTTTGTTCCTTTACCTAACTTAATTCTTAGTTCAAGTTATTCATTCAATGGTAAGTTTCAGTAAACAGTTGGGTAAATATGTCAAGATTATTGGGACTATGATTTATATTTTCAACGTACAAAATTGTTCAATCCACATTTTTAATGTATAATTTCTAACAGCACCAAGGATTTCTAAACCGTTGGCTTTTCATATATAAATGAAAGTCCCTAGAAGATTTGTTGATATAGAGATGCAATCCATCAATCAAATCAATCCATCTCATCAAATTAATTTATGTCAACTTGTAGTGTCAGTCCCATAATTCAATCATGGGGAACCAGGCCAAATCCACAAAGAATCACTCAGTCATTCACTCAGTGGAGGGATTCAGACGGTTCTCACAAGTTCACCTGAACTGGTAGCTAACTGCTTGTGCAGAACTGGCTGAAAATAAAGTGCAAGAGAGGTTTTTTTCCTTTTTTTCTCCCATCAGTTAATACCTCTGGGCAGACAGCCAAGATCCACTTAACAGGCCACTTAGTTGCAATAACAGCCAATACATGACTTGAATAAAGTAAATAAACAACAGAAACTGACAGCTTTATAATAGGGAAACCTCCAGGAAAGCCAGCAATCACCCATCTAGAGATGGGATTAACCTCTTCCTTTGAGGAAGAAAGACAACATTACAAACATTTTTATTATAAAAAGTATTAAGTAGCACTTCTGTGATCAGCTGATACTCCCTGGAGTTCCCCAAGGCCTTTTATAGCTGCTGTAGTGTTGGCTACTTCTTGTTTCTTCCTGGGGGAAGGGAATACAGGAGGAGACAATGATGTAGCTCGCTCATACAGGCTGTGAATTTAATGCATGGTCCAGCCAGCTGTATTTGTACTGCTGTGAAGTACCCAATTTAGAACATAGATAACATAGAATAATACAGTTGGAAGGGTTAATAGCTTTTGGCAGAATGCCCAGGCTTTCAATTAGCCTGAGCAGCTGCTCATACTTTCCCTCTCAGCTGGTGCTTTTGCTATGGGTTTGTTTTTAAGGGAATGGCTGTTTTAAGTTTTCTTCATTGTATTAGTGGTTCCTGGCATTGTCCCTTTGGGGTGTACTCAACGGTGGGATTCAAATAACTTAACAACCGGTAATGATTGGCTAGGTAGGTGTGACCAGGTGGTCATGTGACTGGGTGGGTGTGGTCAACTTGACAGCATTCACCCCACCAGGCCCCACATCCTGGCCACTTGCCTCAAAGGCCTCAAAGGCATGTGTGGCAGATACCTGACAATCAGCTGGCTGGCAGGAGGTACACATGCATGCGCAGTGGATCTATTCTGGATGACAGCTCACATGCTGGCAAAAATGGCTATGTGTACCACATCCAGTATGCATGCCATAGATTCGCCATCATGGGTATAGAGTCTGTATAGGCACACAAAAAGATACATTAGATACTATATATACTATATGTATATCTACACATACACACACACACACAAACACACACAGAGAGAGCTCTTCTAAAACTATACACATTCAACCTCAGTTACTGAGTTTGGAAAATCACATCCAGAGTCCACTTTCTGCCATACATTTAACTATAACTTTTGTACATTAGAACATTACACATGATTTCAGATTTGCTTGCCTAGCCTGTACATGACTATTAGAGTGAGGAGATGTCATGGGTATTGCCAGGGAACTCTGGGAAACAAAGGGTGTGTCAGCCAGCCATGGCAGTGGGCAACCAAAATGCACAGCTGGGGCCTACACAGCTGCCCTCTCCCTCATCTTAATGAAGCCGATGTCCTTGGCATACTGGCAGAAGCACTGGCAACACATGTTAAAACTGTAGTTGCCATCCATGCCAGTCAGAGGTCATGCAGCTGCAAGAGGAAGAGAGACCAGGTGAAAAGGACCCAAATGCTTCCCAGCTCCCCTCATCTCAGAAGCACCAACCTCACACACTCGCCTCTCTGCTAGCAGCTGCCCCCCTTCATTCTCTGCCTCCCCACTGCCAAGTGATCCTATGTTCCCTGCTGCTGCCGTTCCATGGAGGTGGAGGTGGCTGGGAGGCCAGGCATTCCCACAACTTGACTGGGTGGGCAGGTGGGAAAGGGGTGATCTGGGTGGCATAACTTCACAGTCCCTGGCTGCCCCTATCTGCTGGCAACTACGGCAGGCAAGGCCCAGCAGCTGCAGAGAGTCCAAGTTGGGGCAAGATGCAGCAGGGAAAAGGGGGAGCAAGCAGAGGCTGCTCAACCTGGCTCATCTTCCTCTCTGCCATCAGCTGCGGCAGGAAGGGAAGGGCAGGCAGGGATCACAAGCACAGCCAACCAGGAAAGCTGAAATGCTGCCCAACCCAGAGCTGCCAGTGGAGGTGGGCAAAGAGGGGGCTGCCGGGCATGCCTGGCTTTAAGTTCCCAACCCTTTTTTCTAAAACAGCCCAAAAGATGAAGGGGAGGAAAGCCCCAACTTGGCCCCTTTGTACATGTGAGACAGCAACTTTGTAGCCAAGCAGCAAAGGCAGGTGAAAACAGGCAAGCAGGTGAGGATCCAGAGAGAAACTGAGCAACAGGTGCTGCATGGTAGGCCAGGGCTGAACGCAGGCAAATGGATGAGGAGTTGGAAATCAGCTGGGCTGCAGGTGCCTACCACACAGCAGCCATGGCTTGCTCAGCTGCTCTCTCAGAGCTCTCCAGTTCCTTGCCCACTTGCCTGCCTTTACCCTTGGACTACCAGGCAGTGCCCGCAGTATAGCTGCTCTGCGGCTCTTTGCCCTCTTATCTGCATGGGCACCGCATGGTCCAGGCAAGAAGTGAAGGTGGGTGAGGAGCAGAGATCAACTGAGCCTGTACCGTGGGTGCCACATGGTCTGGGTGAGCAATGAAGGCAGGCAAACAGGTGAGGAAACCAGAGAGCAGCCAGAGAGCAACTGGGCCATGGGTGTGACTTTAGGTGTGTGAGTGAGGTGAGATAAGGAGTGGCTGGGAGGGGACGGGCAGAGTGGGGTGGGTGGGACTGGGCCAGCCAGTGGTAGGATTAGCCAAACTATGTAAAAAGTTAACAAGCAGTTTGGCCAAACCGGTGAGAGCCGACTGAATCCCACCTCTGGGTGTACTTTCCTTACTCTTTTTAAAAGCCTCTAGTGATGGAGCACCCACAGCTTCTGAAGGCAAGCTATTCCATTGGTTGATTGGCCTCACGCTTAGGAAATTTCTCCTTAGTGCTAGGTTGCTTCTCTCTTTGGTTAATTTCCATCCATTGTTTCTTATTATGCCTTTTGGTGCTTTGGAAAATAGATGGACCCCCTTGTTTTTGGAAGAGTGCTATTTTATTGTGCTATTTTATTGTGACTTGTGAGCACTATTTTATTGTGAACTGAGGAATTGTTTGGCAAAATTGATGAAATGGAAAAAGAGGACATAGTTGAATTTGCTTTTTAAATCCTGTCAGCAGTTCTCTAGATAAAAAATGAAAGATTAAAAAGATCACCAGTATTGTAGAGCTGGGGCAATTTTTGCACTGCCAGCTTGAAACAATCTCAAAATTTCCAATGGAAAAAGCAAGGGATGGGATCTGACCGGTGTACCTACCAGTTTGGTGATTTATGTTTTGCATGCGCACATGCACTTTGTGCACCCATGTGGAACATCATCAGTTGTGCTGCCCGGATAGCTGAACAGTGCTGCACTTTTTTCCTGCTTTTTCAACCACAGCTGTGCCGCTCAAAGCAGCTGAGGTTGAAAAAGCAGGAAATAAAGGACAGGTAAGAGCCTGGGCAGATGGGTGGGCCAAACAGCAGCAAACACAGAATCGCTTCAGTGTCTGCTGCTCTTCAGAGCTACCGGTTCTACAGAGCCAGACAGAACCGGTAGAATCCCACCCCTGAAAAAGCATATAAAAGAGGCATGGATGACTTTCCTACCTTTCTGTAGTTGATTAAGTTGTACCAGTTTGATGAAAGGTGGCTGTCTCAGCTGTCTTCTCCCTGGTGCCTCCACCTTTGTGTCTTAATGTAGCTGTTTAGTGATTTCTGCTGTCATTGTCTGTCAGAGTCAGTCACATGGATGTGGTTACCTGATGTTTTCACACATAATCCTGGCATGTGAGACAGGTAATAATTTCACAAGCTATGCCATCATTGAATAAAAAAAATAGAAAAAATTAAGTGAATAAAATTTTTTAAAAATGCAGTAGTGTAAGGCATATGACAAGCCAGTCAGCACTCCTTCTTCTTTAGAAGGACATCATTCTCACAAATGATTGATTGATATTGTTAGATGTTTAGCCTGTCTTTATTTCTTCATAAGAAACTCAAGGTGGAGAACTTATCTAATTTTCCTTCCTCCTCTTAGTTTTGCCAAAACTACAGTCAAAGAAGTGATTTGGGCTGGGAGAGAGTGACCAGTCGGTCATTCAGCCATTTTTGAAGCCTAACGTGGGACTAGAACTCAGAATTTCTTAGTTTTTGGGCCAGCACCTTAATGGCTACTTTGTTTGTAAAAATTGTATGCGAAAATAGGATTGGAGGAAACAAACTTGTAAAGCTGCAAATATCACAGATAACATTTCAGAATAATCTCTCATAGAATGATGCAAAAAAATGAGAGAGGTTGTAGCAAATTACAATTTGAGATAGATCTGTTAGTAGGAAGGGAGATTAGAAGGGGAAGTAATACGAGAATGGGAAGTAATGGGAAGTTGTAGGATGCATCAAACCTGAAGTCCAGATATTTGTTATTTATTTGCACAATGCAAGCAAAGTGAGTGGCCGGGTGTGACAAGGAGTGGCTGGAAGGGAGGGGCAAGGCGGGGCGGGGCGGGGCTGGGCATGGCAAGTAGAGGCCAGGTGAGATGAAGCACCCATTGATGTGAATGATGTTGAGTTGGCCACACCCACCCAATTACATGATCACCCAGCCATGCCTACCCAGCCAGCCATTAGGGCAGAGAACCAGTTGTTAAATTATTTGAATTCCACCACTGCACTCACTCACTCACTCACTCAATCAATCAATCAATCAAGTCTTCTCCAACTCCTATATGTCCCGTTGTAGCATTAGCAGTGAGGCAATGACAGAAAGTAAAGATGAAGAAAAAGTTGTGTAGGTCATGCTAACAGATGTTGTCATTTATATCCCTCATTTATGTTAAAGTGCTAATCCTTGAGCCAGCAGAAAAAATTATGGGCATAAATTGTCAGACCCAATACAGACAGTAGTAAGGCCTGCCCATGATGCAGTCATTCTTGTTAAATGTAGGACAAATTAAGGAAAGGGATTGGTGGATTCCCTGGTTTCATTTCATCTCCTGTCAAGTTTATTCTTATACAGGAAAAGAACTCTCAGTCATTCTTGCTATAGAGCAGTAGAGGTATGGGATGCAGCTCTCCCTCTTTGTCTTCTTGTTCTTCCACTAAAACAAATGAATAAAAAGTATGCCAATATGAAACTATTTGTTGCCAAAAATAGCAAAAACATTCTGAGGGCTCACAAGAGTGATAAAGCAATAGCAATACATAGTAGCTACATTTTTTTTCTTTTCCAAGTTAAATTGACTTTCTGTGCAGCAAAAAATCTCTCTCCCAAAAAGTTTAGAAATATTGGTATACTATAAGTATAGTGACTGAAGAAAAAAAATAGCTAAAGATATTCCACAAGGACTCATTTATACTGTGGTTAGAAGGACATGAGGAAGAGCCAAAGAAAGATGGAAAATATGAGTTTTCAGTTCCCACATCTGTTTTGTAATAGAATTTTAGTGCTTCCTTGCAGAGCTATAATTTACCTACCTATAATTTTTTTCAGTTCTTACAATCATCTTGATTCTCTCTATCTCTGAAGTTGTTGTTCCATCATGATAACTCATTCTTGCTCATCTTTCTTTATTTTCTACCATTGAAGGATATTTTTCAAAACTGCTTTTGTAGTGTACATGGGCAGTTGGTGCAGGAACAGGATACTCTTTCTATGTCTGAGCAAATTTGCTGCATTTGAGTCATCAGTTGTAGTACAGTTTGTTCATTTTACCTACATGTATTGCCCATATTTCATTATATATTTAGCACCTCTTTTTTCCCCAGGCACCTGTAAAAATATTAGTGATCCGATGTATGCAGAGTACTATTATCCCCACATAATTGAAGGTACTGTGCGCTGTGTATCAAGATGTATCAAGGGCACTCAAGATTCCATGAACTGCTTCAATGGAGTTTGCCAACTCTCTGGAATTGGCCCCCACTGCATGTAAGTAAACAGGAGTAGTAGTAGTAGTAGTATTGAAGGAGTCCTTAGATTCTACAACCCACCAACTACTTAAATCTTGAATAGTTACTAATTATAATTGGGTACTCTTCCACCTGATTTTTATGATCCATGTATGGAGAATTTTTCTGTCTGTCTGTGTCATGCACAGATTATTTTCTGATTACATGGAAGCTGTCCAAGCAACCAACTGGTGCAGAATGGAGGATCAATTAGTATCTTCCCTAAGGATCTGTGGGTTTCCAACAGAAATTTGGAAATAATTGTGAGAATAGTTCCATAGTGACTCTTTGAGTTCCCTAAAAAGGATTTGGTGAAAGTCCTGAAAGAAATTGCTTCCAAATGGCTTCTCCCGATATGCAGACTCAGGAGCATTTCATGGTTCAACATAAGAGATTCAGAATACTGAAGACATAAAATTAAGAATCAGCACTACTAAAGTTGGGTATGAACCCAAAGTTCTGCTTCCACTGTGCAATAAGAAAGGTGTTGTTACTTCTCCAGACTTCATGTATCAGCAGACAATCATTCAATGACATTAGTTAGGGCAACTCAAACTATCTTGGGGATAACAGATGACACGATCTGCCTCACAGCTCCTGCAAATAGAACATGTGAAGTTTTTATGCAAAATATTGTTCCTTGAACATTCATATCTGGATCACAGTAATGCTCTTTTCAGTATTTCAGGTTCTGCCTCTGGAGATTATTTGGAAAGTAGAACTGGCCCCAAATGCAACAGAATGCTTACTAATATGCCCAGTTTATTTCAGTAAAATCCCAGACATCTTGCAAACCTTGCTTTGATTCCTGGTATGTTTCTGTTAGGTTGTGGGAAAAGATCGATCTGAGACCAGTTAGACTTCAGCTCTTTTTATTTGTCTTGCTAGACTGAACTTCCGCTGAGCCGCGGCAGCCTTTTTTATAGCGGCTGCTCATGACTTGCGGCCAATGACCGTTCTTCAAATCTCCTGCCATCAGGCGGGCCAATCCAATTGTCGTATTTCAAGTATGCAAATATCTAACAATTTCTGGGTACTTTGTTATTGGCTGCAAAGCTGTTTATGGTTTGGTTCCTCAATTTGTACAAGCCTATTTCCTCAAAACAGACTTTTCCAACCTATGTACTCTATTTGGAAATGTATCTAGTTTGAGTTGCTCTCTCTAGATGGTCTGGATGTTGACAGAAAAGCTGGACATATTTTCCATGGTTATCTCAATTCTGGAATTCTATTTTACTATCTTGAGAAGCTAGGATGGCTCTTTCCTTATTCCAAAACTAGGTGAAGGCCATCCTCTTACATCAGATACCAGAAGATAGATTGCAGAAATTTGACATCAGCACAGGTCCTGAAAAATATGGTTTGATGCCTACTGGTATTATATTATTTGGTTTTTATTTTTATTTTTTTATTATTTTCATTTTATAATTTTTAATGAAGCTTTTCTATTGGAAGTTACCCAGAACCTTCTGAAGTGCACAACATACAAATACTGTAAAATAAAAAAATTAAAAAGAAAGAGACCCTTCTTTATCAATTCATTTCTTTTTCCCATAGTTGCAATAATTTGGACATGTTCTGGTACCTGGATAGTTACTGCCAAATGCCTGTCCAAAAGACCGCCCTGGGCATTGGTCTTGCCCTGGCTGTGCTCTTTGTGGTCAGTATCATCCTTGTTATTTTTCTCATCAGAGCCAAGCGGAAGAATTCTAAAAATAGGTAAGAAGCATAAGTCCAACATTACAAAATAACTGAGGAGAACATGGATTTTCATATCTGACTGGGGAGGAAGTTGAAATGTAAGAATGCCCAGAAACCCTGAAATGTTTAATATATAGAATAAACAGTTATTCCTAGTTATTTAAGGATAGGTCCATACGTTTGGTTTGACCAGTGGTGTGATTCAAAAAATTTTACGACCAGTTTCTGAGGGCATGGCCATGTGACTGGGTGGATGTGGCTTTTTTGCTTTTTTGCAGCCCTCACCCGTTTTGGGGGGGAGCTTCCTGGCCTCAGAAGAGCCTCTGGGGGACATTTTTGCTCCACTTAGGCTCCTCTGAAGCTCAGGAAGGCAAAAAATGGAGTGGGGGGTTTGAGCCATTTTTTTGCCCTTTTGGGCCTCAGCAAGGGGAATCCTGGTACAGCTGATAATGTACTGACAATCAGTACAGCTGATTGTCGGGAGGAGAAAAAAGAAAGAAATAGCTTAGGTGAACGTCAGGCGGGCGGAGTGAGCGAGCATCAGGTGGGAGGGCGACTGGGTCAGGGCGTGGCCAGCCAGAACTTACTACTGATTTGGTGACCCATGCCAAATTCTTGCTACCAGTTCACACGATGGGGTGCGAACTGGCTAAATACACCACTGGGTTTGACCCATCTTTAATAAGGCCTATCTGTTACAGGAATAGATAACAGCATCTCCATTCCAATCCACGCCATTATAAATTCAACCCTACCAGGTTTTCCAGCTTTCTGGGATATTATGCCTTTCAGATAAGACTCCAGCACTTTGTTCCCTTTTAGTAGCAGCTCCAGCTCTGATTGGCTGCAATATCCGGTTTGTCTCCTCACTTCCAACATGGGGTTGCTGCCCTATGCATTGAGCCCTAGATTTCCAGGCTGCAATATTCTTCACATTTTTTTTAGTAATGTTTCAGTCAATAAAGCAATGGCCCATTGAATCAATGAAATTTACTTCTCTCAGTGGCTACCCTTTCAAGATCTGCTCAGGCCAGGTATAACATGCTACTCTTGCATTCCAGTTCCTGCCCAGGGTTGTCCAAAGTCTCCTCTCTTTTTCTCCTGTTTTTTTTTCTTTTTAAAAAAACCTTTAAGTTACAATGCTGTATAGGAATATTATTTCATTTATATGAAACTAATCTTCATTTCTACAAAGCAGAACAATAGTGCTACAATAGGAGGAAAAGGAAAAATGGTCTAATTTATAGTCCAGGGTATGAATATGGGAAGGGGATATGTGATGTGAAGACATCCATGTTGCAAACATATGGGGAAGCAGAGAAAAAGTGCCAGGAGAGAAGAGAGGAAACAAGCCCTAAAAGGAAAATATGGTCATAGGTAGACGTGTGGGAGCCAGCCCAATTTGGCTTACCTTCTCTGGAAGAATGAATAATGGAAGCAGCAAAGAGAGGCCATTGGAGTGGCCATTGCTTGCACTGACATCAGTCCAATCCTATTGTCAATCTGCTATAGTCCAAAATTTCTAAAGCTGGCTCAGGAAATGGCTGAGACCAGCAAGGGAAATAATTATTTTGGGCTCAATCCAGAATTGCCTTAACAGATGAAAGGATGCCATTTTGGAAAAAAAAGATTGGTTACCTGCAGTGAAAAGAATAATCTGTCCCATGGAAATAAGCTTTACCTTGTGTTTTTAATATTGACCTGCTTTTGTGATTGCAGCTGGTCTGCTGATGCTGACATCTGGTATGGAGACGATGCAGATGAAGAATGGATACCTTCAGGTGGTTTGAACATTATGAATACAACAGCAGCCTCATCCTGGGATGGTAAGAATTCTTTTTGCCATGAGGAAGATGACATCTGTTGTAAGCACAGGCATCATAGAAGTTTTCTGTTTGAAGGTCAGGATTTTGGTTTCCAGAGTTTAGACTGAAAGAATAATGAAGTGTAAGGAACTGTCATTATGCCCTTATGGACTATAGATAGGATGTTGAGAGTATATGTGTATCATAGTTATTCTAATGCTATGGGTTGTTTTTCTTTAGAACATCAAGACAGAAGGAAAACCCATCGCTTCAGCTAGTAAATACTTCACTGCAGGTACGTACAGCCCGTTTTCTCTTCATATCAAACAGAAAATACATAATTATCAAAGTTAGAGCATCTCAGTCTGAATGACTATAAAACATGTTGGCTTGAAATTTTGAATGAGCATTTGTGAAGTCTTTGGGCATAATGGAACTAACTGTAAAAGGATTTTGAGTAGAGGTAGGGGTTCTTCAAGGATCTTTATTCAGGCTTGTTCTTTTGAAATGGCTCATTTCAAAAAATGGCTCATAAATAATCTGTCCTTAGGGATGATTAGGTGAAGTGGCCAACTTGCAGTTGATACCAAATTATTCAAGATGGCAACACATAAAATGAACTGATTTACTTATTAGAATTGTTTTATGTGATTCATGACTCTAAGTGGCTACTTTAATACAAAGTGGAACACTTTAAACAATAATGTACAATACATATAACATGGTACAGTAAAATGTACCATCTTGGTACATGCCTGACTCAGGCCTTCTTCCCTCTCCTTCATAACGAAGAGAAGAGGCAGTCATTATGGCTGACATGAAACTGGGACAGCTGAGACAACAAAGCAATGTGCAGGAGTGGTATCGATGAACAGTGACTGGAGCTGGGTGAGAAGATTCCTTTTTTATTTAGACCCTAACTTTAAGAGAGAAAAAAGAGGAAAATCCAGGAAAAGAGACTCTTAGATCTATTTCTTAAAGTGGCAAACAACTGTAGAGAGAAAAATCCTAGACCCCAAAGAAAGGAACTAAGGAGAGAAAAGCTAACGACCTTTTAAAACATAGAAAATTGGATTTTTAAACTGGATAGGCATTGTTTTGGAAAGGCATTATAAAACGCTGGAACTATCTACTTGAATCTATTTCAATAGCTGACTTTGCTTCTATAAATTGAACTTGAAACAATGCTGAAACCTAAGGTGAGGGCACCATCTATGACTTTTGATTTGTGGAAACTGCTTGGACTACTTAAGTGGAACTGATTAATAATCCTGAGATGTAAAGAAATAAGATCATTGAACTTTCTAAGGAGCAACATTGGACTGGAATGTATTGTTTTGGGACTTGAGTAAGACCAGGACTTATTAAACTAAGACAAAATGATCCATCAGGCAGAAATGAGTGAGTTTTCAAGAGGAATGCATTGATGTTTCAAAGCATTAGAGATGCTATGACAAAGAGTCACAGAGATATAAAGAACCCAATGCAAGGCATAAATAGGAAAATAGAAAATATGCTACAATTGATAATGAATGAAGATCAAAGAATCCAGGAAAAAGAGGATACAGCAGAAAGAATGGAAGAAAAGATCGAGCAGACAACCCAGCAAACAAAGCAAGAAGATGAAAAGTAGAAGACAATAAAGATAATAATGATTTATGAGAAAAGTACTTTAAGAGATTTAAAAATGGAATTGGATAATCTGGAAGATACTTTTGAAAGGGAGATAGGAATTTATGTGGATACTCTAGAGACCTGGCAGCCTAGGATAATAGGGATAGGAGAAATATTTCATCTGAAAGGTAAAGACACAGATGCTGATAGAGACAAAGACCCTAGAGAGGAGTATGGGAGGCAAGGCAAAAAATGAATAAGCATTAAAGTATTAAAATGATCAAGAGATGATGGATCGAATGGAATTCTTTATTTTTTTCTAACATATTGATGGCCTGATCAAAAACTAAAATAGAGGTAGAAATAAGTATAGATACCTTTATATGAAGAAATAGTTAGATGGAAAGATTGGAGGTTGAAAAATAGTAGTATTCGGTATGTTTAAATAATAGGATGACTGGTATTTGAATGGCGTATTGTGACTTTGCATAACCAAATAATGAAGGACTACGTCATTCTATAAATATGTGTATTAACACTAGCATTAGTAATGGTGACCTGAAACTAGAATAGAGGTAGAAATAAGAAATAGGGGAAATATTAACAGATATAATTTTTATATAATAGAATATAAGTAATAATTAGATGGACAGATTAGAGGTTGAAAGATAGTATTATTATGTATGCTTATAATATCATTGGCATTAAAATGGAACATTGAAATATTGAACAACTACTGTAGATCAAACATGTATATCAATCCTAGGATATTATTATTATTATTATTATTATTATTGTTGTTGTTGTTGTTGTTGTTGTTGCTGTTGTTGTTCTGTATAAAATGGTATACTCCAAATGTCTCAAATTTGATTGGCCAGAAGGGCCTGCATGGGATTGGTTCACTAGAACTAATCCAGGAGAACCGCCACAAAGGCTCGGTAAAAATCAAGTAACTGCCCCATTGGCTTAACAAGCCGGCAGCCAAAGGCTGGCCCGGTTTTGACCAGAGCAACTGTTCCGTTGCTGTATATAGTTTGAAATAAAGACATTGCTGTTGGAACCCAGTCTACCTCACGTTTTTCCCGGACGAAAACAATTATTATTAATATTATTACTTGTGTATTCGTTATTATTATTATTATTTTATTAATTATTATTATTATTATTATTATTATTATTATTACTGTTTGCATCAAAATGAATCGTACTCAGAGGCTACACTATTCATGTATTGATATTGATGTATATTTAAAAATAAAAATCCAATAAAACTTAAAAAAATGTGTACACTAATTGGTCTGAATCATGTGGCTGATCAGGAAAGAAATCCTGGAATTGTAGTGAATGGCACAGTGAAAGTCACAGTCTAGGGCAGGGGTATCAAACTCAAGGTCCACAGGCTGGACCCAGCTCATGGGTAGCTTAGTTCTAGCCCATGGGGCTCCCTGGAAACAGCAAAGGATTGGGCCGTGATGCTTCTGCCAATGAAAATGGAGCTTGGGAGGGCGCAGCCTCCCCAATCTCCATTTTCCCTGGCAAAGAGCTGCAGGAGGCCATTGTCAGTTGATAATGGAGCCTCGATGAGTGACATTGTGCTGGCCACCCAGGCCACTACCCCCTACCCCCAGGGTCAAACATAATCCTCATATGACCCTCAAAGAAATTGAGTTTGACACCCCTGGTCTAGGGTATATCATTTTTCTGATTCATTGATAGATTCAATGAACCTGCCTGGGCAACCAGGAAGTATGTGGTTTTCTTTTCTACTACAGCTTGGAAAGTCTCAAACTTTTGACTAGATTACTGGTCATTTTCCACTTAATTTAAGTTGCATATTATTTTAAGAGTTAATATCCTTATGTCATACTTTGTTTTGAATGAACAGTAAACTGTCAATTTATACTTCTTTTTTGTGATTGCATTTCCAGAAGTGAACTGAATTTTATCGTGGGACATATCCTGAATCTTCCTCTTGAATAGTTAAATTAGCATCCTAACCACTGTACCAAAGTATACCAGTTGTCTGGTGTATCTAATAAATGGCATTGCTAAAGTCTATCTTCCCAATTGTCTCAGTCCTTAAATCATCAGCTTATTAATAAACCAAAGAAACAGTTGAAAAAGATATTGAGTACAACAGTCTATTAAGAACATTGAAATTGCTTGAATAAACAATTTTATATTATATTTCATTGAAGAGGGAAGGAGTTTATGGCTGTTTCTTTAACATGATTTAGATCCTTCTGATCTGGATATATATTATTTTTAAACTTGGTACGTGATATCTGATTTGTTTTTTCTGAAACTGTATGAAACTTAATGTAATTGAGGGAATTACAATAATCCTTCTGTAAATGAATTCTTCTATAGTTTGATTAAAGAAACTACAAAGCCTCAATTTTTCACACTTCTTCTGTTGCTTTAATTGCATTAAGTTAATTAAAGATGTGTACTTAAATAAAAAATAACTTATTTTATTTAATGATTTTAAACTAATTTAAACATCCAGTTTACTGTGGTGGTTAAGGTGCCGGCCTAGAAACAGGAGACTGAGAGTACTATGCCTTCCTGAAATATGAAATTTGCCTGGGTGACTTTGGGCTGGTGTTTTTCTCTCTCTCTCAGGTCAACCCACCTCAGGGTGTTGTAATGCAGAAAAAAAGAAGCTAAAATGTTTGGTATGTTTTCTGTGTTGAGTAGTCTGTCTGTCTGTCTCCCCCCACCAACACATTCACACATTCACACACACACATATACATACACACAGAATAACATTTAATAATAATAATTACACTAGAAATCTCCACTTTAAAATATGTCTTCAAGGATATGGCTGGCAGAAGAAGTGATAGTTTTAAAAAGATGACTTAATTGGAGCTCAGTTTTTCCAAGCCTGATGCTAATAAAACATTGCCTTGGCCGATCAACAGTAGCACTAATAAAAATCTGGTGACCTAGAGTCTGGTTCTCAGCAAAGTATTTGGTAATTGAGGAATATGTAATGCGTAAATATAACAAAGCAAAAATAACACGTTAGTAAAATATAACGAAACTCAGAAAAAAGGACATTAATTGTACATAATTAAGGCTTAATATTCCCATAAAGGTTGGTTATTTATTCAATATTGTTATTTGATAGTTAATACAATTTGTTGTATATACTATTTTTGCAGGGGTGGGCTTTAAAAATTTTAGCAACTAATCTTCTGCCCAGTTGCTGGGTGAGCGTGGTCTGAGTGGGCATGGCCTACTTGGCCTCCTGCATCATGGTGGGATGAGCTCTGAAGGCTTTGCTTGAGCTTCTGGAAGGGCGAAAACAGCCTCTACCCAGGCTCCAGAGGCCCTTTGGAGGCCAGAAACAAGTCCATTTCTGGTCTTCTGGAACTTCCAGAAGGCCTGCTTTTTGCCCTCCCTGGGCTCCAGAGGCTTTCTTTGAGCCTCTGAAAGGATGAAAATGGTCTCCCCGGGCTCTGGAGGCTCTCTGGAGGTCAGAAATGGGCCCATTTCTGGCCTTCCAGAGCCTCCAGGAGGCCATTTTTCACCCTCTCCGAGCTTCTGCAAGGGCCCTGCACTCACCTGGCATCCAAAATGGGATATGTGGAGACTCCTGGGAGAGGCAGGGCAGGGTGGGTGGGGCCAGCCAGGGGTGGGATTTGCCAGTTCACCGAACTAGCCATAAAATGGTGATAAAATAGCTATGGATTTGCCCGAACTGGGGATAACCGGTAGCAGCCCACCCTGTATTTTTGTTATTTACATCAAGAATATGTATTTTATGAAGGAGTCAAAGTTTAAGAATGAATGGTAGCAATGTTTGTGAAATAATACACTAAACATGACAAAATTCATGACACTTGTTGTAGAGCAGCGGTAATTATTGAGGCGGACACGGAGCTAACAGTCAAGTAACTTTATTACAAGAATAAAGGGTTGCCGTGACTGCCAGGCTAACAGGCAGTCAGCTGGCGGCAACAGCTGATGCCGTTTGACAGCTCCTTTTATAGCCGACTATCAAATGGCATCAACCAATGGGAGCAGTTTGCGCTCCTGCCAGAAGCGCGGACCAGAGTGAAGACTGCGTATGAACGTAACAACCCTCAACATGAAAAAAATCAAATTTAAAAATAAATAAATTTGGAGATCATTACATGGAAATTCTATGGAAATTCTATGTAAATTGCAACTTTTTTCTCTTTCTTTCAGTGGGAACTCAATAGATGATTTTAAGGAAGTCATTTTATTGGATGTAACTAAGACATTCCAGATAAGCACAATATTACTGTTTTAACAATAATATTTAAACATATTTCTTTTTAAAACAATGTTATAAATCTTGATACATTGTATTAAAAAGGAAGTAAGAACAATAAAAAATATCAATTATTTACTTCCCAATTTTTATATATTTTCTGATTTGCAATGTTTGTAAACCTTCAGCATCCTTTAAAAACAACACCTTTTAAGTAGTTATATTTACTCTGCTGTGTGGTTTGCTATAGTTTCTCTCTCAAATATTTTTATGATGGAAACAATTAAAGTTAGAAAAATTCAAATCTGGTTCACTCGAACTTTATGAGCAAATTAAAAGCATAACAAGAACTATTTAGAGAAGAGTAGGATATATCACGATTGATATACTTACACATAGCTGGAAGGATAAAATCAAATATCAAAAAAGAAGGAAGATTTAGAAAAACAAGACAGAATTCAAAATCCCCATACAAAAATAGCAGCATCTATTAGGGTATATATATAAACTCTTCATATGATACAGAGATAGAATAAACAAATCAGTGTATAACAAAATAGATGCAGACTTTCAAAGAGCTTTCTTATAGTGATTAAAACAGGAAAACATGAAGTTTGCAAACATAGGCATCATATAGAGCAGGGGTGTCAATCTTAATTTTATTGGGGGCCGCATCAAGATTGAAGGTTGACTTTGGGGGGCTGGGGTCGGCTTGGCTGGGGTGGGTGTGGCCATTGTGAGCATGGCCATAGTGGGTGTGGCCAGATCTCACTGCTGCTGTGCTCATTCTCCTTGGCCAAGTTGCTCATGGTGTGTGCAACATATGTGGGTCAGAGGGAGGCCCACTTCATCTCCTTATGAGGAGACCTGGCTTTGTAATCAAGGCATCCTTAGTGAAAGGATGGGAGACCACCAGGAGAGGTCAGGAGGAGGGGACAAGGGGATGGCAAAAGGCAGCAGGGCTGCAGGTAGTCAAGTGCTAAGGCAGGATTTACCAGACCCTCATTATAATCTTCCTTCCTTCCCTCTCTCCCTCCCTCCCTTCTTTTTCCTTCCCTCTTCTTTCTTTCTTTCTTTCTTTCTTTCTTTCTTTCTTTCTTTCTTTCTTTCTTTCTTTCTTTCTTNTTTCTTTCTTTCTTTCTTTCTTTCTTTCTTTCTTTCTTTCTTTCTTTCTTTCTTTCTTTCTTTCTTTTTCTTTCTTTCTTTTCTTTCTTCTTCCTTGCCTTCTTTCCTTCTTTTTTCTTCCTTGTTCTCTTCTCCTCTTTCCTTGTCCTGTTTTCCCCACTTGAAATAGCTGTTTGGAACACATAACACTTCAAACAATACAGCTGGCACACACAAGCAAGCAACGTACCTGGGCCACAGAGGGCATTGGTTCCTGCACCTGTCCAATTCAGATTCCACAGCCAGCCTTACTGTTTGTAGCCTGAATGAAGCCTTCAACTGAGTAAGGGAGCACTATGGGGCCAGGTCCTTCAAACCTATGTTCAGCCTCATTTGTAACTCCAGCTTGCAAGTATTTTTAATCTAATGTTTGGTATTATTTGCAAAAATTATTTTTGCACAGTTAATCCTTGATGCATTTAGTTCATTTAGTGACCATTCAAAGTTACAATGGCACTGGAAAAAGTGACTTATGACAGTTTTTCACACTTACGACCACTGCAGCATCCCCATAGTCATGAGAGGCCAGGCAAGGAGAAGCACCCCTCGATATGAGTGATGTTGAGTTGGCCGCACCCAACCAGTCATACCCAGCAACTAAGCCATGGCCACAGAACCAGTTGTTAAAAAATTTGAATCCCACCCCTGCCCAGCCCCCATGCTGAAGAAGAAGAGCAAAGACTCTGGACCAGACAAAATTGGAAAGAATTCCAGGAAGACTCCCGAGAAATCCAGGTGGGACCCTGCCAACACAACCAGACAAGGGGGAGACACTCGCTGAGGAAGAGTATCTGCAGGTCACAGATAACAGTGATGATGAGGGGTACCAAGATCTGACCTTTTGTGGTCCCAGGGTCTCACAGTCCCTGGAAGAAGGGCTGTGTTGTGGAGTGTTCGAGGCATTGATTGTCTCTGGGTGCACCTGATGTTTGATTAGCTTGTCAGCAGTCAATGAGCTGGGGCTTGGAACACGGCCGTTGGCCAAGCCACTGCAGTTCAAGTAGGCAGATGGGTCCCTGCTGGGAGGAGCACTTGCCACCCACATCATAGAGCCCATAAGGTTGGATATGGCTATGCACTGGGAGCTGATCCATTTCGTGGTTGTATCAACTGAAGCAGTGGTCCTGGGCTTGGCCTGGTTGGACAAATAGGGCCCAACTAGGAGGTGGATACAGGAAATTGAGGATATTCCAGGCCCCTTCCCTCCACCACACAAACATATTTGTTGGGAGATGATCCACACTGGAGGGCCAGTGCATCAGAGAATTGGGAGCCTCCCATACCCCTCAGAGTACACTGATCTGCTAGATCAGTGTTCAGCAAAAAGAGTGTGATGTTCTGCCACCTCACCAGTTGATGGATTGTGCGGTTAGATTATTCCCAGGATGAAATTGCCCAAACCCAAAATGTACCCAATGACTCCCTGAGAACTGGAGGAGCTGCGGGAATACATTGACAAGAATGGCCAGAGGCACGTTCTTGAATCGCTGTCACAGTGTTGTTTAAGGAGAAAAAAGATGGACCAATGCACTTGGCATATGTATTGAACACATGCACAATGGCATGTGTATTAAAAACATGTACCTGCTACCCCTGATGAAAGACATGTTGGCCCACCTTGCTAGAGGTAATATCTTCATTAAGTTGGACCTATGGGATGCATACTACAGGGTTCACATAAGGGATGGGGATGAGTGAAAAATGGCCTTCAATTGCCCCCTGGGAAGCTACCACTTTAAGGTGATGTCATTTGGATTGCAGGGAGTCCTTGCAGAATTCATGCAACTTATCAATGAGATGATGCATCAGCACCTATACAAGGGTGTATTGGTTTACCTGATTGATATTTTAGATTTCATGGAGACCATGGAGGAGCACATTCTGGCAGGTGTTGAAAAAATTACTCGTGGCATGTCTGTATGTAAAACTGTCAAAGTGTGAGTTTCATTGCATCCATTTGGACTATTTGGGTTACCGGATATCCAGCGGGGTGGGGGTGGGGGTGGAGATAGATCCCGCCAAGGTGAAAGCTGTTCTGGAGTGGCAGGCTCTCAGGACGCATAAGCAGTTGCAGAGCTTCCTGGGGTTTGCAAACTTCTATCGGCAGTTTCTACCCTCATTTGCTCAAGTAGCTTTGCCAATCACTAACCTGCTGAAAACCAAACCTGCTATGACCAATCCCCGGCCCAACCAGTCCCTTCAGTGGACTGTGAAGTGCCAGCAGGCTTTTGAAATACTGAAGGGCCTGTTTGTCCAGGAGCCGATCCTCAAGCACCCTAATCCTGGATGACCATTTGATATCCAAGCAGATGCCAGCAATGTAGCCATTGGGGCTGTCCTATTGCAGTCCCATGATAAAGGCAAGCTGCAGTCTTGTGCCTATACCTTCTGGAAACTCACTGATGGAGAATAACGGTGGGCAATGTGGGAGAAGGAGGCCTTTGCGGTGTGCTGGGCACTGCTGACATGGCAACATTTCCTGGAGGGGAGTATGTCGAGGTATGGACTGACCACAAAAATCTTCCGGCTGTACAGACCCCCAAGGAAATAGTCACCAAAACAGGTGAGGTGGGCATAATATTTCCATCATTATCAATTCATCCTCAAGTATAAACCAGGAGATAAGAATTTCTTGGCGGACACTCTTTCCCACCTACCGCAGGACAAGAGTGGCTGGGAGGAAGTAGTGCATGTAATCAATCCACTGGTACAGCCAGCAGCAAAGATTAAGGTGGAACAATAACAAGTCAAGGGGGGGAATCAAGCCCTGTCATGACTGACATAACCCAAACCTTGAAAACCACCTTATTGACTGACCTCTGGTTCCTAGGGAACTTACAATGGTAAACCTATAGGGGGCATTGGCATAGAAGTCCACTGGTCTGTGCATAGTACTTGCTCTCTTCCAGATACATTCTCTTTGGTAGCGGGAGCTGCCAGTCAACATCTAAGACAGCGCGCCATTCAAAGTGGCCACAATGCATTATTTCAGAATTATCACACACACGCAGGGGGAGGAGGATGCATGGGGCCATAGATGGGTGCATGGTGATGGCACTCAGTCTGGGAGAGGAGCCAGGAAGGTAAGCTAGCTGTGGTCAGTTCAGAAGTCATCCAGGCCTTAAGAGTACTTGCTGGAGCCAGCCAGAGAGCAACCAAGAATAGGAGGGTGGAGCTTGCTGAGTCTATAAAGCCAGCTGTCTAGCAGAAGCCAGTAATGCTGGCTAGAAACCCTTTTACATGTATTGTTTACCATGTGCCAAGCTGAGACTCCAGTAAAGATACACATTCCGCTCAGTGTGACCTTTTGCTAGCTTGGTTTGGAACTGTTAGGGATAACATTGTTTTTACCCTAACTGGTTTAGGTAAAATAATAAATAAGTAATCCTGGTTAGTATGTTAAAGTGTCTGTAACTTTAATCTGTGGAAAGTGATTAGGGGAAGTGGTTATGAAAACTCCCTTAAAATAAGGCAAGATGGCAGCGTGCTCGCTCTCTGGCTTTGAAGATTCCTAATTACTGCTTGGAAGACTGCCATTGCTCGCAGCGGGAGAGAGAACAAAGACTGATTTGTAAGGAAACTGACCCAAGGATATTCTACAATGGACTTTGCTAACTGAATATCCTGAAATGGACTGGACTAAATGATACATTGAACTATTGGACTGGTAATTTTTGACTATGCTATATTATGGAATAAACTATAATTGTGATAAACTAGCGTATATGGTATTTTTTACTGTATGTTAATAAACATACAAGCTTAGCTCACTCATTTATCTGTGTGCCTATCTGACTTACGCTGCACATTCTGTTTTGCTTGTCTCCCTAACCCTGGTTGGGGAACCCAGGCTTAACAGGAACCATGGCAGGATCTTTTTCTTCTCTTATTTTCAATTTTTGTCAATAGTATTTTGTGAACTATTCAGTAAAAAGACAAAGGACATACATTTACAAACTCATTTTATACATAACCGTGTTTTCCTAAAAATAAAACCCAGTCTTATTTTTTTTGGCTCTGCATTAGGTCTTATTTTTGAGGAAACATGGTATCAAGGTAATCAGCCCAACTGGGTCCCCCCTGTCATGCGCACAAGAGGTGGTGAACATGCAGGGCTGATGGTGTCTGGCAGCAGTGCAGAAGCTCACTGGCCCCTTAGCCAGAGCATTTTGGGGCTGCGCAACCTATGCAGCACAGATGAATTGATTACCTGTCCAAGCAGCAGGTGGAGGCAGAAGGGAGACATGTGATCTAAATGCACATGTGGCTGCCTGCCCCATTGTGGCTGCAGGCAAGCAAAGTGAAAGTGGGATGGAGCCTCGCCCATACTTCCCTTCACCTTCCTCACAGAAATTGCCTTAGTACACCACTGCTCATTCCCTCCAGTGGGATGTGTGCACCCTTCCACCATTGGTGGTGCTGCACATCTCTCTGAGGTGGGCCCACTCCTATTGGCCACCAAAAGTGGTGCTTGCAGCACTTGGCCTGCCCTTTGCTCCCTCATTCCCTGCCCCTCTCTGCTCTCTCCAGCAATGGGTGCTGTGAGATTAATAGTATTAATGATCCTTTCTCTTGTAGGTTCATTAAGTTTAACATTTTGAGCTCTCACCTGCCACCCTGCCTTGCAGCTTGCCTGAAATTGGTCCTCACCCGCCTGCTGCATCCCTCCAATGTTTCATTGCTGGACAGAAAAGAGTCAGATTTTAAACCCATTTAGAGGTCCAAGGTTTTGAAGCAGAAACTTTGTGGTGTGACTTTCTGGACTGTGGCAAAAGCACTCTGCCTACACTCAAGCCACCCTTGGAGAAAGCTTTCATGACAAAGAAACTCTAGTGCTCGGCTAAGGCCTAGCTAGTGGCAGATTTCTTTCATCAATAAAATGAAGCCATCTTCATGGAAAACCTATCATACCCTGATTCAAGCCTGATTGTTGGGAGCCACCCTGCATGCTGGCCGACAATCTATGTAACTCCTCCTGGAGACTTTTTAGTGTAGGAACCATGCACAGAATTCTGCTGTGCCGTGGCAGCCAAGTTAACCTTGAATCAGACTCTCTTTGGAATTGAGTTGGAACTGTGCCACAAACTATTGGCATAAGTTTCACACAAGAGGTGCAGGATGCCCCACTCTTGTTATTTTGAAACTATCTTAAGGTGCTCCACTTCCCTGGATAAAGTTAGTATTTCCTGGGTCTTCTTCCCCACCCAACCCTGTTGTTTGGGGTCTGATCTGTCTTATCAGAATTTTCACTGACCACTCAGTAACCAATTTAGTGGAAAAAAGCATGTGATATTTCAAAAGGAGTACCAGTAATTAAGGCAGATGGGTTTAGTTTAGCACACCGTCTTCACCAGTAATCAGTGATTAATTCCAGCCTCCCTTGTTCTTTCAGTAGCATGCACTTTCAGTAACATGCCTACTATGCTGGCCATCTTAATTGGGGCTTATTTTGGGATAGGGTTTATATTAGGAGCACGCTAAAAATCATGCTGGGGTTTATTTTCTGGTTGGGTGTTATTTTTGGTGGAAAATGGTACAAAATTAACTTAAAGTTTTCTTTCAATACATATATCAAACTTGTAAAAGTCCATCCTAACTAATTAAGTCAGGGGCTCTCAAACTTTTTTAACAGGGGGGCAATTTACAGTCCCTCAGACTGTTGAAATGCTGGACTACAGTCTGAATGAATTACTGTGCACACTGCACATATCTTGTCTGTAGTGCAAAAAAATGAAATAATAATATAATTTCTCTCTCTCTCTCTCTCTTTCTCTTTCTGTGTGTTTCTCTCTGTATCTTTCTCTGTGTCTCTGTCTCTCTCCACATGGATGCCGAGAGCCAAGCCCAAAAGGTGGCCAAGCCTCACCATGCCTCCCACTGCAGCTCTGAATGATGCATGGGCTGGATAAATTGCTTCCGTGGGATATATCCGGCACAGAGGCCATAGTTTGATGACGCCTGGATTAAGTCATTATATTTAAGTCATTCCCTTCATCTTATTTTCAAATAAAACATTTTTCTTCTCAGGAGAGTCTATCTAGTTTTTTTTCTTCAAGAAGTTCCCAGCCTTATTTATATTCATGAAAAAATGTCCCAATGTTGTTCTGTTAGATGTTGTAAATTAATCTGGAGCAAATCCTTGTTTGTTAAAGTTTCCTTCTATAAGATAACTATCATATCTTTTTGCCCTCAGTTTTCTCAACTCTTGACTTTATTAGTATCAATGAAGAAAAAGTCCCAAATTTGACTTTTTGAGAGTTGTGAATGTTTCAGTTGCACTTGGAGGGCTATATTCAAACCATTATCATAAAAAAAGCTGATTGATTTATATTGCAAAAGTACGGTTAGATTATTTGCATTGTCCAGCATTTGTCAAGTTGGTACAGTGGGTTAATTATTCTCTACACCTAATTGTGCCTTTTCTTCTTTAATATCATCTGTACAATTAATATCTTCTAACTGATTTATAAAAAGACCAATTTTCTCGATGGTCTTATCAAAGATTTCTTTGATGACAGACTCAGCTGAGTTAAACATCTTCATACCTCCCTCTGGTGGTCAAAAATGTTATTTCTTTATTTTTTTACTTTTTCCTTTTCTAGCCAGAGTTCATGAAAATCGGCAAATTTTGGGTTTCTGGTTTGGTATTGGACTTCTGGTTTAATGATGCTGTAGGACAGTCGTGGGTAACAGGTCTCCACAAACCCAGGCTGAATCCTCAGCTTTGGAGGGCCCTAAGGGACTAAAGTCACCCTGAAGAGGTGCTGAAAATAGAAGAGGCACCATGCAGGTCATGGAGAGTGTCATCTCTTCTGCTTGATCCGAGGCTCCCTCCCATCCAAAACAAAGAGGAGAGGCAGCCATTATGGCCACCATGGGACAACTGAAGAAAGTTGGGACAACTGAAGAAAGAAATGTACTGGAGCAATTTATGAACAGTGGACAGGAACCGAGTGAGGTGATTTTCAACTTCTATATATTAAGGCCCTGTCACACTGCCCAATGGATGCAAAACGGACACAATGGACGAGAAAAATGTTCCATCCGTTGTTATC
>BHFT01015778.1:0-43807 GCA_004320025.1 Laticauda laticaudata | reverse complement strand
AAGAGACTGCCTAAAGGCGAGTGGACATGGGCAGCCACGCCACGCCCTGAAGCAGCTGGGGACTCTGCCTTCGGGGAGCTTTTGTCAGCTCATAGAAGCGGCCTCGCGGCGAGGTATGTGCGTATGGACCGCTCTAGGTAGGGGAGAAAATTAAGTCACCCCCGAAAAGAAGGCCTAGCCGTTTTTTTCAGGGGTCAAAAAAAAAATAAGGCCCAGCCCTATTTTGTGAGAAACACAGTAAGAGGAAGGTATATCAATATAAAAAAGTATTGTCCTCAAAACATATCTTCGATTGTGGCTCACCATCAAAGCTGATAGCATTGAAAGCTGTAATGTGAGGATCTCAAAAAGACTAGAAGGCACTTTCATGCCACAACAAGCAGGATTTAGCGCTAGCAACAGCACTTAGACTTATATACAGCTTTACAGGGCTTACAGCCCTCTCTAAGTGGTTTACAGAGTCAGCATATTTCCCCCAACAATCTGGGTCCTCATTTTACCCACCTCAGAAGGAGGGAAGGCTGAGTCAACCTTGACCCTGGTGAGAATCAAATTGCCAAACTGCTGGCAGCAGGTGATCAGCAGAAGTAGCTTGCAGTACTGCACTCTAACCATTGTGCCACCATGGCTCATTTATGGATGGGAATGCAAGCATGGAGCAGGAAACTCTGGGGAATTCTTCTAAGAAGGCATCCATAGAATTGTACTACCTGTTTGTTTTTAATCTATTATTTATTTATTATTTATTTGGCACATATGGCATGGTAGTCATCTTTTTTTTCTGGATCACAAACTGGCCCCACATATGGAACTTTGTTTCTAATTTATATGAAAGTTTCTAATTGTCTGGTCTCATAAGTTAGAAAAAAAAACGAGACTGCTCTGGATTCCGTTCGCTAATGTCTCTTAGTTTGTGGGGGGTTTTTCTTGCAAGTGGACATTCACATTTTTCTGTGAGCCAAGATCCTGACAATGCTTTTGCACAAATGCCAAGGTGCTGAGAGATGTATATTTGTTTGCTTCTCAGATGCATTAACCACTTTTTCGTTTAAGTTCTCAGAGACTCCTCTCATCCCCACCCCTGCTGATATCATATAATGAATTAGAAAACCCAGTAAAAACAAAGCCATTTTAGGCTTTGAATAAAAACTATTCATTTTCTAATTCTCTCTGCAGAAAAAAAATCCTAGAGGAAGGATGATATCGCTGAAAAAAACATTACTAGTAAAATTCACAGAGTAATGGAAATTGAGAAGAGAATCCCAGTTTCTTTTCTTAATTTCTAGGTAATATCATTACTTATATTTGATGCGTAGATACCAGTGGTGGGTTTCAAATAATTTCATCACTGGTTCACCAAAAATGTGAGTGTTTCTGGACCTGGCCAAGGCAAACGGCAAGTGGGCAGAGGCTCCAGAGTAAGGCCGGAGCCAGGGAATGGTGCATCCCTGGGCCCCGACCCGAGGTGAAGGGCAAGTGGATAGCATGCTTACCTTTGGTGAGCAAAGCAGGTGAGGTGTGGAGGCAAGGTGCGAAGATTAGCTGAGCTACATGGCGAAGGCAGATATATAGGGCAGAGTTGGGTGGGGTGGGCAAGGCCAGCCGGTGGTGCAATTTGCCGCTTCTCCAAACTGCGCAGAATCATTACTACTGGTTTTTAGAACCGGTCCGAAACAGCTGAATACCACCTCTGATACATATAACAACCCCTTTATTAATTAAGGATCTAAACTAATTCACAATTAAGTGAAAGTAGATCCAGTAGAATAGGATGGACTTCTCAATGGACATGTTTAGGATTCTAAGAGAACTGATTTACAAAAAACTAAATTGCTAAAAAAAACTTTTCAAATGACTCTATTACGCTATTATACATAATTCAGTAATTACTGGTCAACCTCATACTTATTTATTTCAGGCATGATTTAGCCAAATTAAGCCCTTTTACTGCATGATCCTATGCATGACCTCAGCCGAATGAATGTATAAAAATAAAGATAAAAATAGAGGAAGCTTCAGCTTTTTGAATTTAGTGGATGAGAATGAAGCACATTTGTAAATTTCCTTCCAATTCAGAGTGTGTTAAATTAAAACTCCTTAACCTTTTTTTTTTTTTTACTCGAAAAGTAGTGCTTTTNCCTTTTTTTTTTTTTTGCTCGAAAAGTAGTGCTTTTCCAAAGGACTCGGATTAGGTGGCCATGAAAATTATAATATATTTTATTTTCTTTGCTATTTTTTTAGCCTAACCTTTTCCTGAAGAAGGAAGCATAATCGTTCCATGGCTGTTTATAAAGGACCAGTTGCATCCTTTAGTTAATCATCTATCTATTAATATATAAAAGAGATTTTAAATATTTTTATACTGCTTGGGCAAAATCACTAGTGTTAGCATTTTGTAAATTAAAATTGTCTTCTGTGGAAACTCTTTAAAGCAGGTCAAATCAGGGCAAAGCAATTGGCAGTGTAGAAAAGTAGGAGACATATGCTTTCATTTGTATGTGTTTAAAGCAACATAAACACAGATGCTAATAATGCACTTTCACTGCAGCTGCTTCCAAACTTTGTTTCTCTCAGGCTCAGCAATACCTTTAGTCTACAGATAGAATTTTATGCTTCCTTTAGCTTAAAATTTGGTGCCATTTTGTATTGAAGTCTATGGGCTGATTGCCACAGGGTTCAGTTGAGACAGAGCTAAATAATGGCACTTAATGCACCTATATTCATATCCTTATACAAAGAAAAAACATGGACAACATGCAAATTCTTTATTTATTTTTTCTTTCCACTTGTGGTGGGGAGCAACAATCAGGTAATTTGAGTTTTAACTTCCAAATTTTATTGTAACTTCAGAAGCGTGCTACAAATCTGAAGAATTAAAACAAAACAAAAACAAACCCTAACTACAGATTTCTTTTGATGCAATTGCTTCTGCTGAACTGCAGGGAAAAAAATCACATAGTTGTGCATACATATACATATCATCTGAACTCATAAAAATACAAGTCTTTGGTCTTAAATTCTGATTGTCACAAATGTATCATTTAACTAAATGTTCTCCATTTGACAATCTCAATTTCCCCTTGGCTTATATCTTATATTGTGTGCATGGAAAGGAAAGCCGCAGGCATCACACATACACAAGCTGGTGTTCCCACCATAAAATGTGACTTGAAACACAGCAGTCCCATTTCTTTCCATACTGGGCATTTTTCTTCATAACTAGATCATAAGAACTCTATGCCATTATCTTGTAACATGCAGTATGTTGTAAGAGTGGTTTCATCCACATGCTTGCTGTTTGCTATGGCATTAAATATTCCTATTTACCTTTCTCTAAAGGTAAATCTTCAGTATAGACCTCCAGGTCATAATTGGCTTGCTGCTGAGGTGTTCTAGCTTCAAAGCCCTATCTTCCTGCTATTTTGGCAGAGATTGCAAACTTTTAGGGCACATGGAGATGGAATCTTTTCCGCTCTGCAATCTTCTGGACTCCAATTGGCCTGATGTGGGGCTACTCCTTTCCATTGGGCTGGAAAGCACTGGACTTTATCATCTATTTTTGATGTGGCCACCAGAGGAGCCTACAACTCACTGAAACAATCTATTCTTCTTGTTCTTGGCTTCATATTTATGATTATTGATTGCAGTTCTACTAGGAAATCAGTCTTAACACTGACATACAAAATGGAAGTGCTTCCTCAGCACTCCTGTACATTAGGTTCCCACCAGTAGTGGAATTCAATTTTTTTTACTACCGGTTCTGTGGGCGTGGCTTGGTGGGAGTGGCAAGGGAAGGATACTGCAAAATCCCCATTCCCTCCCCACCCCACTAACCTGCTTTCCAGCTCCGTTCTCCTGTGCAGGGCAACAAAAGAAGACCCAGCCGATCAGCTGGGACTCAGGAGGCAAAGAATAGATGGGGGTAGGGTCCCAGAGGTGGTATTTTCTGGTTCTCCCAACTACACTAAAATGTCTGCTACCGGTTCTCCAGAACTGGTCAAAGCCTGCTGAATGCCACCTCTGGTTCCTACTTCTTCCACAAAAGTTCCTTGGAGATTTCAGCTTTCTGGTTACAAGAAGCCCAGGTTAGCAGTAGAAAAGCAAGGAGAGAGAGCCTTTCATCCTATGGGCAGTCTCAGGAGTCCCACCAAGCATGTAATGGCAAATTTCAAGATTTCCAATTTCAGCTAGAAAGAAGGCAACAGGGCTTCCTATCAGGATAGGCTGGTAGAGGTAATTTTGTCACTTAAAGACTTGCTTTTTCCCACCCTAGAATTGAAGAGAGAAACCAATAACACACACACACACACACCAGGCAAAGAAAAAAAGAGCACATTGTGGTAGAAATAGAGGGTAAAACTGATGAGCTTTGCTTAGTCTAACCCATGGAGAGAATCACTCCGTGAAAGTGAAGGGAGTGAAGGGAGAATCTGCTCTCATGCACTCCCACCCTTCTATAATGACAGAGTGGGTGGGAGAGTTATCCATGACTTCCACTTCTTTCAGCAAGCAGATCAACTTGACAGTCCATTCAAAAACAAGCAGCTCATATTGACTTGAACCTCCTGCTCTTCCTCACTTGCCATAGCAAGTATGGGTGGATGCTGCATGGGTTTATAGCTTGTGCCATACCTTTAGGATGGATAGCTCACAGCCCTGATCTCCTTTAGTCTGTACTATTTAATCTTCTATGAATTTTCTGCTGGGCATGTTCAGGGAGCAATGGGTTGTGGTGACCCAGGCAGGGAGAGGAAAGAAGGGGATGGAACCCACCAGTCATCTGGGTGCAGGTAGCAACATTGAGATGCAGAAAACAATAGGTTTGTGGTTACAGTGGCCATTGGTATATACAGTATGTATGACTCATGTCCAAACTTCCTTATAGTCTTCTTACTTGCCTATGTGATTTCAATGCCTTTAACTATGCTGCATGTCCATATTCTCAGTATAAGTTGAACAATGGTCTTTACCAAAGAGGTGATATAATGAAGCTGGACGATGTGTTTTCCCTAAGCTCATCTCCTTTGGCTGGGATTGCTGCTCCGTTACCTAACTCTATCATCCTTCAAGTCATATCTGGCAGTACAAATACCTGGCAGTACAGCTGTGACTTCCTGACTCCTCCAAATTTCCTATGGGGAGCTCAGACAGGAATTGGCTTCACTTTGCCTATTTGCATTGCTTTCTATCAGCCAAAAGAGGACAGTTGCCAATCAAAACTAGGATAATATGTTGCTTTGTTTTTCTTTCTCAGGAACCTGACAATGCCTTGATATCACCCACACTGCAGGATGTCTGCTTGGTCCTGGAGTCTTGACCAAACCTCTTAGAACAATGAACAGATCTTGAATGAAATGAGATTGAATCAGACAAATATTCTGATATAAAGATGTATGTATCTATATAGAGATGCTTGTATTTTGTGTGCTTTGATGACTTCTTCCCCCTTGCCCCCCCAAAACCCCATCTTTTCTTTACTTAGGATTGGATTTCTTCATGCATTGTTCAAGAAACTTCCTATTCTCACCTAGATGACTTGACAATGCTTCCTGGTTAACTAATGATGTCAAAGGGGAGGTAAGTGGAGTTAGGCATGAATGACTCTCACTCTTAACATTTCCTAGTTTGGGAGAAATCTTGACATTGACATTAGAAGAAAGGAGATGAGGCAGCCCTACTTTAGTAGTTAACCTTGTACCTGCTACACTACCTCATAAGGAAGTCAAGAACAATTGAGGAAGACAAGGGAATTGTTCTTAGGGTGAGTGAGTCAGGCATCTTGTTTGGCACAATCAGAAATTTGCCTGCAGCAATTGTAGGACAAACCCTTTATTGTATCTCCCTGTTTTTAGCTAGCATAGAGTTCTTCATGCTGTTTGGCCTTAAAATAATGATATTACGAGAGAGGAGTTTTAATTGGGACTATGACATGCAGGTACAGATCTTTTTGAATATGGAATAATAGAGTTGGAAGGAACCTTGGAGGTCTTCTAGTCCAACTCCCTGCTCATGCAGGAGAACCTATCCATTTCAGTCAAATGGTTGTCCAGTCTCTTTTTGAAAGCCTCCGGCGATGGAGCATCCACAACTTCTGAAGGCAAGCTATTCCATTGGTCAATTGCTCTAACTATAAGGATCTTTTTTCCTTAGTTCTAGGCTGCTTCTCTCCTTGGTGACTTTCCATCCTTCATTCAAGGTTTTATTCTTGATAACCATCAGAATATCTTTCCAAATATGTGTCTCTCAAAACTTTATTCCAATATAAGAAAGCCTCCTTTTGGACCTATAGACATTTCCCACAGACTACAAATAGTACTTGTGTGGCTTCTACTTCAGATTGCAATTGTTAAAAAGTTAAAGCCTTCTCGCCGTGGGATCTGGCAGACAAATCCCCCCTCTCTTTCTGTCTCTAAGTCTGTCTCTGTATATGTGCATGTGTATGCTGCATTTAATTCCTATTGAGCCAGTTGAACTTCTAAGCTGTCAAGAGTGTGATGGCCTCATTAAGATCCTGTGTGTGTTCCTAATCTTCAGCTGACATCCCATCCCAGCTGGATAAATAAACCTGAAGCGCAATGCAGAGTTAATGGCAAATCATATTAGTTCATTTGTTACATTTCCCTCCCTCTCTTCTCATCTTGTGAATTGACTGTTGCTTCCTTGATGTTGCATGGCCAGGTAGCATAGTTGCTGTATCCTGGCAAGTTTTCCCAGGCAAGAACAAAATAAACACAAATTCCCAATGTATTGAAATTTCAGGCTGGGAAATTTCAAGATCATATTCCCTACAGCAGCCTAAGTTCCAGTGAGGCCAAGCTTGTGCGTAGTAGCCAATGGGTTGATTACTCTTTAGCTTGATGAAATGATAGCTCACCACACACTAGTTTTAAATTTGGAAGAGTTGCGGAACTGCTTGAAATTGGAAAGTACAAGAGCCTTTCAAGCACACTTTTCTTTTTACATTAGAAAGTAGTAAAAATAAAATTACTTCAGGATTTTAAGCATGAGAAGATTGTCCGTGCTAGAACAGACTCCAATGCTCCTAAGGGATAATTCTGCAAAAGTCTATTCTAACAATAATGCAACATCATAAAACAATGACATTCTTCCTTTTTCTTATTTTGTTTCCAATAATGCAAACATGCAAAATATCTCTATAATTTTGTTCTCAATCCAGATAACCCTTCTCTGACTCATATGCTTAGTTGTTGTTGTTGTTGTTGTTGCTGCTGCTGCTGTTGTTTTAATGAAGACAGGAGTAATTGGGCTAAAAAATTATCTCTGAGGGAAATTCAGTTCCTTCCCTCTGCCAGAGTTTTTTCTCTTCCTGATAAGATGATTGTTACCAAAATAATGAACTGCTACAAAGTGCCTCACCTTCTCAAAAGTTCTGCTAGCTCTTTGCATCAAGAAAATGACAAGGGTTTTTCAGCATAAACTGCCTACATAAAGGTGTCTAATTTGATAATAATATATTTGCTGGAATTCTTGGACTGTAACTTAACCTTCTTTCAATAAATACTTCTTAATCGGAACTCTTATATTCTTCTTCCTTGATTAACAGTCTCCAGTCTAGACTATAAGTATGGATATCTACATTTTATTTCTCTCTGCCATGAGGCTGCAGTTTAATTCAGAACCAATATGACTATTTTTAATCAAAATAATAAAGCCAAGAATCTTTGCACATAACATCAAACCAAAATGTTGAAATGCTAAAGAACATGGCTCACTTCTCAAGGCTTTGAAAAATATTTTACTTTATTTTGTTTCGTTAAGCTGATTTCTTGGAAAGTTCTTACCAGAGTGCAATTTGGGCCCCAAAATGTAACCCCAGCCCTCAGGGGTGGGCTTCAAAAATTTTAGCAAAGGGTTCTCTGCCCAGTTGCTGGGTGGGCGTGGCCATGGTGGGTGTGGCCTAGTTGGCCTCCTGCACCAAAGCAGGACTCCAGAGGCTTTCTTTGAGCCTCTGGGAAAGCAAAAATGGCCTCCTCAGGCTCCTGAGGCTCTCTGGAAGCTGGAAAGTTCTAATTTCTGGCCTTCCTGAACTTCTGGAACTTCCCTGAGCCTCCACACATGCCCTGCACTTAGCTGCATCTAAAACAGATGGCGTGGGACTTCTGGGAGGGGAGGGGTGGATAGGGCCAGCCAGGAGTGGGGTTTGGGGGTTTTCCAAACTGCAAAGAACTGCAAAGTTAGGAGCTATCCCGAACCCCTGCAAACCCCAGCAGCCCTGCCAGCCCTATTTTCAAGAGCCATGAAACAGGTGACAACAAAGAGACTCAGGATAAGCCTTTGAATATGCCAGAATTCAACAAAAGTGATAGTAATAGCCACCTGAAGCTGGCAGCCCAAAGTGGCAAGAACCACATACATGTCAGAGAGGCACTCTTAATGCAGGTCAGGATAATAACATGCCCTTGGAAACAGTAAATGTATGTCCCTAGACATACAGAAAGTCAACAGCTCTGGGTCTTTGAAACAGTTGCTTCGCTCAGCACCTACCTTCAGGGGGTTAGCTTGCCTCTTTTCACACCTTCCTCCATCTTCTCCTAATTGTCTCAGTCCCACAGACTGAAGTAATGGACCCTTAGCTGGTACAGAGGTTTGGTAACCATTTGTTGGGCTACTGTATTCAGAGGGTGTTAAACTGGTGGCCCATGGGCCGGATGTGTCATGTGCAGGCCACGCCCACCGCGAGTCTGCAAAGACAAAACCTGCCGCGCTACATTGCAACACATCATGTGACACAATTAAGTTTGATACCCGTGTGCTCCAGTAATGAATTCTTGCACTGGGCTAGCCTGCCTCCCAGGTTTCTTTTATGCCCTCTATTCTGTGATCTCTTATGCCTCATATAAAATAAGCCTGGAGTTGAAATCTTGGTTGATTGATTAATGTGATTTATATAGCTGCCCATCTTACCAAACATGATTCTTGCTGCATGTAAGATGCTGGTCTTAATGCGTTTCTTAAATCACATTGGGACATTTGTGATTGAAATGTTTCTAGAAGTAGATTATACTGTGAATGAAAGAAGATCCGTCATCATTATTAAAGTCAATCTAGGCTGCTACTTCCTCTTTGTCAAAGGATTTGGTGGAACTAAAGTATAGAACCAGTTCAGAGAAAGGTTAGAATACATAATTTCCTCTGGATTTATGTTTACTTTTTGTTGTTATTTTCCTTTTTCCCTTCTTGGGGCTGCTTCCTTCCGTTCCATCATGGAATTACTGAGTCTGGTTTATCCACTGGCTAGCAGTCCTGCGTGTTCTCAGAAAGAATCAGTCCTGTGGCTTCTGCTTTCTTTCTAAAACAAGTCTTATATTGTGCTTTTCAAACAGAATTAGTCTTGTACAAATCACAGGGCCATTTTATAGATGATGGTGCATTGTAAAATATCCTACCATGAGTATCTACCAATACAACATCCAACATATTTATTTAGTCTGGTGCTAAGTGCACAGAAACAACTAATTCATTATGCCATATGCTTGCCATATTTATCCCAGGAGGCTACAAAGAAGCCTTTGAAAGAATGCCACAAAAATGTTTATTTCCATTTCTTCCACTGTTATGTCAGGTGATAGGTGGGGAGTTTTCTCTGGTCATGCACAATAGTCTTTGTTGACCACAATGCTTTTCAAAAGGTCATTCATGGTAGATAAGAGGAGCAGACTATATGTAATTCAACCACTCATAATCCTCATATTACTTTCTGAGAAAGCTCTCAGAGAGAGATAGAGTTTTGGATAAGAGCACAGAAGTCATAAAACTACATGAAAGCTGAGATGCAAGTCACACAACTACAGTTGCAAGATCTGTCAATTGGTTTGTCTTCAGGAAACAGCTAATTTGGGGGTGGGGGTGGGGAGAAGACCCTGATAGCACAATTCTATACTGACAGTATAGATAACTGCTTTGAATAAATCCTTAATGTAAATTAAGAACTTGTGAATAAGAAAAAAAACAAAAAATAATTCAGGTGGGGCCTTCAAATGATAGACCAGATCAAACTTTCCATAATGAAAAGACAAAGTCTAGCAGCCCAGAGTTCAATAGGAGGAGTGATTTGAATATTCTGTAATTTCATTGCGGTGATTTAGACATCTTTAGAAACTAAAGTTATATGCAGTAGAAAACAGATAATGAGACTGCTACACACTTGTATAGCATGATTACTGGATTGCATTCAGTTTGATAGCTCACATGGTTTGGGTTGATTGATGTAATCAAAATGTATTTTGAGAGATGACCACAAACAGACCTTGTCACATTTGATTTCTGCTCTGGATAAATAACTATTACCAATCTATTGTCTTTTTGTTTCAGGAGTAGATATTATTTTTATTGGATGTAAACTAGCCACGGTTGGTTTTAAGATGGACAGCTATGCAAATGTTGCAAATACATACATACATACATACATACATACATACATACATACATACATACAAACATACATGTCATCCAAACTCAATGGAAATAGGTTTCGAATATCATTTAATAAGCTACATTCCCCGTCAGTAATCTGCTATTTCCGAGATAAAGTTTTTGAAGTAAAGTTTAGGATTATGATTCTCTTTCCATCTCTAGGTTCCTGTAGCCATTTCTCTTGAAGGACATGTATTCTTTATTGTAAATGTACTAATTCTATTTACTATATGTGGAGGAGAGAAAGAGATGAAATGTGTAAGTGTGATGAAATAAGATCAAAATTAGTCCCACTAAGCTCTTTGGGCAAGTTTTTGGGGATGTTAAAACAGGGTTAGGGGAGACCATATGGACTGCAGCTTGCTTATCTCAGATAAGATAATGAAATTATTTGCATTTACTGTAAATTATATATTTGTTAAATAGGTTTGAATTATTAAATTAAAATACTGCAAATTATAGACACAAGATTTGTTTAAAAAAATCTATGTGATGCAAATGTTCTATGTATTTAAAGTGAGATTATTAGTCTGATTTCTACACTGATTAAAATCAGAAAGACTAATTTGGGGAAAAATACTTATGACTGCTATGAACTATGCACCAATCCTTTTCTTCTCCTCCCTTCTGGAATATCCAAATCTTGTCCAGGCAGTCTCCCAAACACAGTTGCTACTGTAGAGGACAATCAGTGTTTACCTGCCCTGTCTGTAAGTTACGCTCCAGCATTTTACAATCGGGTATAAATAATAAATGGAATGGAATCATTAAAAAAAACACGGTCAGATTTAAAAAAAAAAATCCACTCCAAAGTATGTGGAAATAAGATTATTAACTCTAATAAATGTCATCTGTTGACACTCCTCAGAAAAGTTGAGGCTGGTTTCACCATATGTTTATCTAAAGTTGGTTTTGTACAGTTTTCAAACAATAAACTCTTGTGCATGGAAAGGGTAAAAAGTTGTCTAGGCTTCATGAACAAATTGCAAAATTTATTTCCAGATTGGCAAAGAAAATATTAACTGTTTAACTATTCACTGATCCAGTACTTGATTTCTATCTTCCTGTGAATTAATGCAGTGACTGGTCCTCCATGAAAATCTTGAGGGACTAAATAGCTTCAGAAGTTGAAAAGGCTTCTCATCCATCTCCAGGTAGCTCAAGTTGTAGCACTTGTGCCACAGATTGGGCAGGCTGAATGTTAAAACTGGGCCATTTAAGCAGAAAGTTTAAATATTCAAAGAGGAACCTTTTGGTTTCCAGTGAAAAATCCATAACTGTATTATATTGTGGGAATAAATATCTGGTTCAGTTCCAAGCCAGGACAAAGGCACTAGAGACAAAATGGAGGCTTGAGGCTGATTTGTTGATGAAGCAGAAGCACCAAGCACATGCGATTCTGGGCAGCTGACCACAGGGAGTTAAGTGTGAGAGGTTTTTATATCTTCTCTTGGGTTTTGCACTTGAGCTTCCTGTTCCTATGCAAGAACATGTATTCTCTTGTCAGATTCCTGTGGTGCCATGCAGGGGTTATGTAGTGGTCATAGCTGGCTCTATAGGTAAAGTACAAATCCTAGATGTTTGGAGGATGATGCAATAATTCCTATTATGGCTTAATGGCTTTGCCCTGTGTTGGCTCTTGGATGAAGGCTAATCTGCCTTTATTCAGACTTTACTGCAGGGAGTAATGGATTACCAAATCTGTATTTCTAAAAGCTGTCCCAGTTCAGTATCTGCTTTGGATCAGGGAGCTGGGGCTCTGAGTTTCTGTCTCCCTTAAGATTCTTTATTTCTCTTTTAGGGAAAATATTTTATTCTGCCTTTTTAAATATTTCCTAAAAATATTTTTAAGAAAGAGGTCCTCTGGATACCAATGCACACAATAATATGGAGGTGAACATTGGTCAGATTTTGAGCCAGTTTATTTCTTTGCTTCTTTTGAAGATATATTTCATCCCACACTCAGTCAAATGACTCCTAACAATACAAAATCCAGTCAATATTTGTCTATCCCAGATGCCTGGGAAGGTTAGTAAGTGGACAAAAATGCCAAATCCTGTCTAAATGTCTGGCTGACTGTGTAAAAGAAAATAATACTACTAATATTATTAATACTACTGATGATGATGATAAGCCATGACAAAGAAGCAACATACTGTATTGGTGTATTTGCAAGAAATACCATTTGCCTGGAAGCAAGACCACAATATAGATAAATAGATAATGAAGAATTAGAAATGGAGGAGAATATTTGTAGTTCGGGTAATTGATTTGTTCTCCAAGCTTGTTGTTTAGTTTCCAAACATTTTGTCACCAGGCTAGGGAACATCAATAGCAGAACTTCAGCTGAAGTGTCTTGTTTCAGCTCTCTTCTGCTTTTATAGGTCTTAGGTGGTCAGTTAGTCATCTGACCAACTGGTCACAATGTGTGAGGGTCATCACTATATCTCAGCCCAAATCACTTCTCAGGGTTCTTGTGGTGGGGAAAATAGGAGGAGAAAGAATTCATGTTAGATATGTTCACCATCTTGAATTATTTCTAGAAATAATAAAGGTGAGATACAGATAGATAGATGCAGGGGTGGGTTTCTACCGGTTCTGACCAACTGATAGCTCTGAAGAGCAGCAGACATAGAAAAAAGTTCTATCACAGACAAGTTCTATTTCTGCTGATGTGTTTGCCCAGCCACCCACCCAGGTTCTTACCTGACCTTTATTTCCTGATTTTTTTCAACTTCAGCTGCTGTGTGAGGCACAGCTGCAGTTAAAAAAGCAGGAAAAAAGGGCTTTTTGAAAGGCTGCTTCTCTGCACGCAGCATGCTGATGACGATTCACAGGCTTGTGCTGGCAGCAAGCAGGGAAGCACATCATAAATCACCGAACCNAGAGAGAGAGAGAGAGAGAGAGAGAGAGAGAGAGAGAGAGAGAGAGAGGGAGGGAGAGGGAGAGAGAGTAATTAAGCTTTAACCCATTTTACCACTATAATGTTTCTGTTTCCATTTCTGCTCCACTGAATTATGTCTACTCCAATTTATGTCTGAGATTGTTAAAACAACAAAAGTTTCTAAACAGTTAGAACAAAAATATGCAATTAAAGATCAGACTCTTCATGTCTAGTTAGAAATAAGTATTTGGTGCAGTGAAATAGCACCAACTTTCTTAGTAAATCATCGTTTTAACCCAACTAACTATTGGGTTAAAACCCATACTGAGTTTTAACCCAACTTACTGTTTTAAGTAGTTGCCAAAATATGATGGAATAATTCTGACCCTTAAAAATTGTTGCAGGTGCCCAGCCAAAAATAAATCCATGAAGCACTAAATGATATTGTACTTTATCAAAAGGTGAAAGAAATTTATAGCTCTGTAAAGAAGAGGGAAACAAGCAAAACCTCTACCAAATTTTCTTCCTTATGACTCACATCCTTGAAATATTTATTTATTTCATCTGACTGTTCTTTCTGATAGCAGCACTAGCTTATGTAGATTTAGTGGTCTTTAATTTTGTGTAGAATGCATGGAATTTTGGTACTAGTGCCCTACAGTTTACTCTTGATAATAAGCTACACTGCATTCTGTGGGACTTATGTGCATTTGGAAACATGCATTTGTACATTGCAACCTACATTGACTGTTCTTTCTAATAGGCATAAGACGTTTGAGGGCTGCTTTTTGGCAAGATCAAGATCCTTGTATGATTTGTAATCCATTTGCCAGTATTGGATGGACCAGATTATCTGTTACGAAATATTGAACAAAGTAAAACTGTTTCATATTGTGTGGTAAATTAATCTTTTTTGAAAGAGTAAACAACCTCACTGTTAACAGCAGGCATGTTTCCCTTGAGAGGACATTCCATTGTGCATGATATATATATATTCTTATTGCTCCTAATCTATTCAATGAGAAATTTAGCAGCAGGGAGATGGAAAAAAAGGTCAGGCTCTACACCAGTCTTTCAAAATATTGTGTTCTCCAAATGGGTTGGGAATTGAGTTCCCTAAAATCCAGTCCGACTTGCTAGAAATTCTGGGTGTTATCAAGACTGAGGAATTCTCCTTCATGCAGTTCTCAGATGCAGAGAATCTGACTGGTATTGCCCACATCAGTGATCCATAGTCACCCACAGCATTGCTATTTTCTTTTTATTTATAACATGCAGCTGGCTTTCTTTTAAAAACAGTATAATGCTTAAGGCCCTGTCACACTGCCCAACGGATGCAAAACGGACACAACGGATGAGCAAAATGTTCCATCCGTTGTCGTTGTTATTCCGCTCTCAAAGGGGCAAAAATTTGCATAACTGGACGGATAACACGGAAAGAACGACGCGGTGAGGACGCAGAAGCGGATGGAACAGTGGAATGCGGAACAGAAGCCTAGCGGATGGAAGCGGAATGAGAGGCGGATGGCACATCGCTAGGCTTCGGGCCTCAGCAAAAGTGGACGCAGAATGGATGAAGCGGATGCCACAGCGGATGCACAGCGGATGAAGCGGATGCACAGCGGAAAAAGCTAACGGATGCCACACGGAAGCCGAACGGATGCCTAGCGTTAATGCGCATTGCGGGGAGGATGCATCTGTGTAAGCCTCATGGATATAAGGGAAGCAGCTCGGAAGCAGTCACCATTCAGAGAAAGAACCTGCTGCGGGACGGATGACAGCCTTGCCTGCCCTGCCTGCATGCCTGCCTGCAAGCTTTGGCTGCAGCCTTCTTGCCAAGCCTGCTGCCAGCCAGTCTGCCTGCAAGCCTTTTGGTGCCTGCCTTTCCTTGCCAGCCTTGGTGCCTGCCTTCCTTGCCAGCCTTGGTTCAATGGCCTGCCTGCCAACTTTGGTTCACTCATGCCTGCCAGCCTTCCTGCCAGCCTTGTGCCTGCCCTCCCTGCCCAGCCATTCCTGCCAGCCTGGTGCAAGGCCTTTTCCTGCCAGCCTTTGGTGCCTGCCTGCCTGCCAGCCTTGGTGCCTGCCTCGCCTCCAGCCATTTCCTCGCCAGCCTTGTTTCCTGCAGCCTCCCTGCCAGCCAGCCAACCCACAACCATGGGAAGAACAGAAAGCCTTAGCCATCTGCTGCCAGCCCTTTGACAGAGGGACATCCCGCCCCTGGCGCCTCCTCTGGTTCTGCTGGGGCTTCTCAGCACGGGCTCGCTCTTCCTGGGCTGAGGGCTTCTGCTTAGCTTCTTGCTTTCTGAGGAGCTATGATGCGGTGGGTATCAGACAATTCACTCCAGCACAGCCACCTCCACAGCACCTGGACCTTCACCCCTGAGCTGGAGTGACCAAGATGAGTGCCAGATACTTATTTTTGTTTTATAGCTTGTTGCTTTAATAAAGTCTATTTTTGATTTCACACACTTTCCTCATTTCTTTTTTAAATAAAGTCTGGTGGGAAACTTTAGAAATGGTTTAAGCTTTGCCATGCTTGTAGGATGGGGCTAAGATAGCAAGTGGGGTGGGCAGGGATACTTGGGTTTATTTGGGTATAGCTTGTGGGATGGGCAGGGACTTAACTGTGGAATGGGTAATAGCTGTGGGATGGGTTAGGATACCTGTGGATGGGTAATAGCTGTGGGATAGATAAACTCCAGTGCCAAGCATAGTGGGACTGTAGGTCCACCTCCCAGGTGGCCACACCTATGGCCCTTTATTATCAATAACAATGTTAATCGATTCATCCACACATGTCCAACATGAACACAACTCTTTATTAAATGCCCTGTTCACTGTAAACCCACCCAACATACATGGCCCAATCTCATTCAGTCTTGATGAGACAGGCTGGAAGGAAGCATCATTAATGCATCTATTCATCCTGTCTTGCCAATCCACTGCTCAGCTGGGGAGTTGGCACCAGTGTTCTCAGGGAGGGTTGCGCTGCTTCTTCCCTTCACGTGAGGCTCGGTTGCGCGGCTTTGCACATCCTCAGTGTCTATCAGCTGATTCGCCCTTTGCCTCCATTCCCCAGCTCATCTGTTCCCCCCATTGCCTTGTTTGGAGGTTCCCGAGCCTGTTCTGCAAGACTGGGTAAGCGGTCGCATTTAGGGATTGTGCAGGATTGCACGCAAAGCTTCCATGATCCTCTCACGGTCTGGGGCGGATGCTGCATCGGTGGTTGAGAAGTATTTGGAACCTGTTGGCCAGGATTGCCAAAGGCGTGTCATCCACCAACCCCCTTGCCCTGGAAAGCCTGTAGTTGAAATCTCTCTTCGCGGGTGAGGCATTTGGAGTGTAGGGCTTTCATGATGTATGTTTGTGAGGCGGCAGAAGGCCGTCATTCCCCCATGATGAAGTAGGGACACATCTTGCGTTCGTTGGCAGGGGGTTCTGGATCTGGGAAAGCCCATGATGAGGTTTGCGTTTCAGCCCCTCCTTGAGGTTGACTAGCTTGTATACCTGGGCATCTGAAGATGAGCCGTTGACTGAAGGCATTCAATGTACATAACTTTGTAGTCAGCATTCGACCATGGCGAAGAGGATTGATGCTGGAAGAAGCCCTTGTAGTTGTGATAAAGAGCGACCCTGAGTGGCTGGAGGCTTTGCAGGCCACGTGCTTCCCATCTATTGGCTCCAACGGTGTGTGGGAAGTTTCCCACCTCTTGATACCACTTGCTCTGCAACTTTCTTCCAGCCTTCTTCAGTGGAGCGGGCCACTGGAGGGAGCTCCTCCATATATTCTTCGATGATGGCCTGCACCACTTCTTCTGGACCACCAATGCTGATGGTGTTGTGTGGCCACCCTCCAGCCATTACGCATGCTCCTGTGGTGTGGTTCCCTCAGGCCAGGTGGCGCAGAGTAGTGCCACTTGAGCCCAGGGTTCCAGCTGGCTGGAAGTTGGTGTTTGCCTTGGTCAACCTGGGTGTCAGCCGCTGCACCAACTTCATTCAAACATGGCCTGGAGGCAACCTCAATGAATTCTTGGAATGCCGAAGTGTTCGTTCCTGCGATCCACCATTCAGGTTGTTGTACAGTCCGTCCTCTGCCTCTTCTGGTGAACCAACTTCGTACCCAGATGCTTCTTGGCCGCCTCTTTTTCTTCCCGTAGTAGAGTTCACAGAGTCTGTAGATGGCTTCGGCACTGTTTGCAGAACAATGATGGCGCCGAAAGGACTTTGTTGCAATCCACGGTGTCATGACTGGTGCTGTGGAAGAGGAAGAGTCAGATGAAGGCTGCAGAGGTCTGCACCGCAGGCATGCTGTTCTGAAAGTGAGATCCAGATGAGTTGCTCCCCCCTTTTTATGGGCAGTATAGGTCCCCTAGGTGTCCCTTGCATCCCTCTAGACATCCTTAATATTCCAAGATAGATCCCCTCTGCGAATGTTTTTTCCATTTTACATGCTTGTTTCCATGCTGCATCCGCTAGGCATCCGTTCTGCATCCGCTTCCATGTCCTTTCCGCTTCTCCCCTGCCGTCCGTTTACCGCTGAGTGGATGCCCGAGTTGCACGGAGCCAGCGGATTGCCTTTAGCGGATATAAAGCGGAATGCGTAACGGATGCAGAACGGATGCCCTAGCAGATGCATAGCGGAATGGCAAGAATGGACGAATTGGATTACATTTTCTGCCGCAAAAGTTTTTGAGCAGCTCAAAACTTCTGAGCAGAGAAAACGTCCATAAACGGATTAGCTGGACTGATGAGAGGAAGCAAAACGGAGTGCAGTGCGTTCAGAACGGATACATCGCATTAACCAACAGACTGAGCTTTTTGTCCGTTTTTACATTCCTCTTTGCATCCGTTGGTGCAGTGTGACAAGGGCTTTAACAGTATCATGCTATGGTTGAACAAAAGGAATCCCTAAAGTAATAGCAATAGCACTTAAATGTATATATATCGCTTCACAGTGCTTCATAGCCCTCTCTAAGTGGTTTATGGAGTCATTCTATTGCCCCCAACAATCTGGGTCCTCATTTTAAGTACCTCGGAATGATGAAAAGCTGAGTCAGTGAGACTTTAATTGCCGAATTGCCAAACTGCAGGCAGTCAGCAGAAGCAGCCTACAATACTGCATTCTAATCACTGCACCACTACAGCTCTTTATATAAATATAAAAAATAAACTTAAGCAAACAAACAGATATTTCAACTTTCTAGTTGTAAAAACCTAACAAAGTGGTTCTGGTCCATGAAAATTTGTGTTTTGATGAAATTAAGAAGAAACCTTCAAATGGATACTTTTGTAAATATAACACACTACCATAATATCTATCTGGGATATTGGCTAGTGGAATACAATGGAAAATTATACCCAACTAGCCCTAGCACTCACTATTCCATTCTAAATATTTAATATCTGGCACCAATATGTTTTGATAATATGAACCTGATTATTAATTAATGTACAATAATATTCACATGTGATAATCCCAAGAATAGTTATATGGGCTCAGTTCTTATCCCAATGTCCCAAATATGTTCTATCTATTGTATGCCTAAACAATAACATGATCTTTAATGATCATTAATGATTGAAGAGCCATGATGGTCCAGTAGTTAGAATGCTGTATTACAGGCTAATTCTTCCAACTCTCAACAGTTTAATTCTCACCAGGCTCAAGGTTGACTCAGCCATACATCCTTCTGAGGTCAATTAAATGAAGTCCCAGATTATTGGGGGCAATATACCAACTCTGTAAACCACTTAGAGAGGGCTATAAATTACTACCAAGTGACATATAAGTCTATATGCTATTGCTATTGCTATTTTAAGCACAAATAGCTTAATACAGTGTCCTGTGCACTTTCGGCGTTTAGTCATGCCAGTCACATGACCACAGAGACATCTTCGGACAGCGCTGGCTCTTCGGCTTTGTAACAGAGATAAGCACCACCCCTTATAGTCAGAAACGATTATCACATATGTATGAGGGGAACCTTTATCTTTACCCTTTACCTAGACTAACAGAAACACAGACAGCATACAAAGGTCACAAACCATCTTACTCAGATGCCTGAAGATATATATATATATATATATATATCCCACCACCACTATGAATGCAGTGAACAGCAATCACATTTTTAATGTGATAGATTTCATAAACAGCAACATGAAAATATGAATCCACATAAATATGGGTCCTGACTGTAATTCTGTTCTCATTTATTGATATACTGATACCTTACAAACATTGTAAAAGAACATATGTCTAATCCCTGAGACTGAAAGAAGACAGACAGAACAAGAGGCATTGAAATCTTCTCATCGGACCACATCCCCAACAATTGATACCAACATATCCTATGAGTCAACTCCCATATTGATGTTCAACAGGCTTATGTGTTGGTTTATGTATAATATGATACAGATTCACCTCTGGATGAGATGGGTGCCACATAAATTGGATGGATGGATGATACAAAAACCCTCCATACACGTTAGATGGTTCATTTTCTACTTGAACTTTTCTTAATTGTAAATTTGGCCACCTGATAGAGATGATGTACTTTGTCATTTGTGTATGCATATAAAGTTATGAAAGGTTTTGGAGCAAATTTTTTGCTTATGATTTTGTTTCTCACTGAGGACTTCGATCTCACTCCATCCCCAAAGCTAAGGGTGTGTTTTAATTTGATGATATTGTTGATGTAAGTTTTTGTTTTGTTTGGTATTCTTTCCAGCTGTTTTCCATATGTCTGTTTATTCCCTTTGGCTCTAACTATTCAGAACTCACTACTGCCTGGAAGCATATGTTAATAATATATAGGATAATATATGCAATCAGTTCACTTCATTTTAATTCAGTGGCTTTATAAGCATCAAAAAGTGTTCTTGTTAATCCTGTACATGAAATTGAAAATTGCACTAGATGTGTAGATGTGTTGCATTTTGGAAAACAATAGTTCTCTTTTTAAAAAGTACATTTATTTATTTAAACTGATAGTGTTATCTTTTACTCACTAACACCTCTCATGAAATGGGCATTTAACTTTCAGCAAACTTAAGTTCTAAACAAATCAAACCATATACCTGATACTGTATACTCTTCATTTACCTTTCCCAGTGTTTAACATTTCATTGAATTAATTAAAATAAATTCAGAATTGCAAAACTGGAATGAATTTAAAATCTTGCCAATTCTTTAAAATAATAATAAAAGTATAAACATGGTTAGACTGATAAGACAACATAATGATACTTTGTAATTTAAAAACAAAAGGAAAATTTATTTAAAATAAATTGCTATGGTTTGCTTTCTCTAACAGATTGAGAACACTTGTGTACAGTAATTGAATAACATTGAGAACAAGGTTTGAAGTGGGAAATCATTTCTTCTGAGATGAGATCAATGGATTTAGCTTTACATCATTTTGTAATATCTAATCTGTAAAAATTAACCACAGTTTGTCAGATATGAAGTCACATTGGACAATATATATCAAGGGTCTTCAAACTTGACAGTTTTAAGACTTGTGGCCTTTAACTCCCAGAATTCCTCCCCCAGTCATGTTAGCTCAGGAATTCTGGAAGTTGAAGTCCACAAATCTTAAACCTGCCAAGTTTGAAGATCTTTGGTTTTTTATAATAGCAAATGGAAAAATGCAAGTGGAAAAATATCACTTTGAGATGTCCAGGTGCTGAAAATGTTAAAGGAAAATTAACTAATTTATCCATCTGAGTAATGAAAGGAGACAATAGAAACCAGGAAAATCATACACCGAAAAACCTTTTTATGTGAGATTTCATAATAAATAGTTTGGTTTTTGCTCCCCAGCCCACCCCGCACCTCTATGGCCAGGTGGCAGTCACAGGGCTAATTCTAATAATTTGGGCAGTGAATTCAGAACAATGAAACTAGTTGTGGTATTGATTCTAATTTAGTTAGATTGAGATATGGCCTATGTGAATTTGTCCTAGTAAATTTGTCCCTATTTGCTAGGAATCTGGAAACTGAGGAGTCAGTTAGTCCCAGTTATCTTAAAATACTAGCAATTTTTAAAAACATTATGACCATCATCATCCGCAGTTCTTAATTCTGTCTCCCTTTCCTCTTACCTTTCAACTTTCTTCTAAGTCTCTGACCTTGCTATCTATAATAAAGATTAAGATTAACTTCTTAATGAATCAATGGTGTGTATTTTGGGAAAGGAATTGAGCCTGTAGAACATGCCTCCTTGGCAAATCAAACTACTGAAGCTAGAGATAGGCTTCCTCCCAGGAATATCAATGCCCCAGAATGTTTCTCTGGAATAAAGTGGTTGGTGGCAGCTGACCCAACTGGTGGGAGGATAAAGCAAGGTAGCAGGGGCAAGGAGACTCCCTCATGGGAATGAGCAGACCCAAGCCATCCCATCCCACCCCTGTTTATGCATACCTCATTACATACATGAAATAAGAACATTTATCAAGGGCAGAGAAGGAAGTCTGATCCTGCCATTGCTTTACTAAAACACTCTTTTTTTAAAAAAAAAGTTAAGCATTGTCATGCATTTTTCCAACCACAGGCACTTTCCCACTGCCAATCAGATAACTTGCTTTAGAGTGGAAAAGAAATCTAAAAAAAATTAAGGCAGAACATAAAAGGAATTGATCCTGAGATGACCTGCTGGTATATAAACAGATGGCATTTCATTACGTGGGAAATGAGATGCAGGGGCATATGAGAGACATATGGGATAAGCGGACATGTGGACAGTACAGCATACAGGATTTATTGGAGACTGAATTTCCAAAAGGAATCTGAAAATTTTGTCTCTTCGAATCATAGCAAAGATATGAAATAGATTACAAAAAACTGGTTATTAAACTCCAAATGGAGAAAGAATTAACTAGAAAGTTCACTATGCAAGATCCTGCCTTGGAAAGATATTGCAATGTATGATGATGGCGAACTTAATGCACAGCAGTGTTGCTGTCATGCCCCTGTCAGAGCCTGAATCTGTGGAGGAAGACGAGCTGGGGCTGGATCAAGGGGGAGGCTTCATTGGCTTCAGAGGAATGTGGGGAAGAGCAGGCCGAATCAGCCCAGGGCCCTTCTGGATTGGGATGGTTTAGCAGGGAGGAACGGAGGCAGGGTGACCGAGAAAGGGCAAGCAGTGGACATGAAGAGCAGCAGAGCTCAGGTGATAAGCAAGGACTACCCCCTCCTGATCCCTGGGCATGGAGAGTGGAGAGAAGGTGGGAACAGTACAGGCCAACCCAATGACTTGGGAGGACAGCGCCCTACCTCTCTTTACAGGGCACACCTGGGGATTGAGATTTAAGGAGATGTGGGAAGGGGAATTTGTCAGAAACAAACACTGATTTGGTAGACTTTGATGTACTGGTATAGATATTTGGAGTTTGCAGGACTGCTTGCTTCTTCCTTATTTGTGGACTCATTGTTTATTCCTTGGTTCGTGGACTCATTTTTTGTTTCTTGGTTGGTGGACTCATTGTTTGTTTCTTGGTTCATGGACTCATTTTTTGTTTCTTGGTTCATGGACTCATTTTTTGTTTCTTGGTTGGTGGACTCATTGTTTCTTGGTTCATGGACTCATTTTTTGTTTCTTGGTTGGTGGACTCATTGTTTGTTTCTTGGTTCGTGGACTCATTTTTTGTTTCTTGGTTCATGCACTCATTGTTTGTTTCTTGGTTTGTGGACTCATTTCCCTGTTCGTTTGTTTTGCTGGATTGGGCGCAACAGAGGCTGCCGTGTGTGTGTGTGTATCTGCACATGTGCTTTGCTCTGGGACTTATCAAGAACATGGGAGTGTTTGAAGGAAAATTTGGAGCATTAAAGGGGAATTTGAACTCTCCGCTGGCTGTGTGACCTTCGTGCTTTGTCCCAGGTCATCACAGTTGCACACTGCAGCAGCTTATTTCAAGTGTGAAATAAATGAACTGTTTGCTGAGCAAATCTAAAGAATAAAAAAGGTTATCATTTCCCAGAAATGCTTATAAGCCATACGTTAGTGGTCGAGATTCTTCCTTTACCTTCATATTGTGAATAATTCTACAGCAGGTACATTTAAGCAAGTATTAGTTTAGCAAAATACAGTATTATAAACTGGAGCAGGAGGCACAATAGAGGCATATGAATCAGCAAGAACTCCAATATAAGATTTGAAAGTGAGCTTCAAGGCAACAATGTCAGTTCAAACTCACTTGAATTTTGAATCTCCAAACATTTTGATTGTCAGCTAAATTGGGAAAGCACCGAAGCATCTCTAGTGAGGATAGAAATAGAATTTTGAAATGTTGTCCTACAACTTTTTTTTTTAAAGGCAGAAGTAACAGGATTGAGAGAACGATATAGCAGCTCTGCACCCCCAAGTCCAACAAAGAGCCTAAATAGAAGTTGTACTGAACAAATGCAGGAGGTGCCCCACCACAGTTTCGAAAAATAAACTTTCAGAAACTAATTTACATAGTGTTTATTGGGACCTTGAGATGGAGAACATATATTTGTAGCATCATTTGTAGCCATCATTATCATGGTCTGGTCAGAGCATTGCATTGACTTTTAAAGTTTTGCCTTTTTATCAAGCTGTATTATTGCCTTCAATCTGAAATATTTGAAGATTTGATACTGAACATTAAACAGTCTCTGTGTGTGTGTGTATGTGTGTGTGTGTGTGTGTGTGCGCGCATGCATGAATAAAATTTAATTTTCTTTATATCTGAAAAGATTGGTCTATTTTTGAAAATAAAAAGGTTGAATTCTCAAGGCATACACCTCCAAGGTACTGGGCTAGGAAATTGCTTGATAGGATTTGTATGGTTACCCATTTAGAGCATAACTCTAGGTCATTCACAACAATAACAAAAACCAAGAAACAATAATACAAAAACCAAAAATGTAAACATTTCCATTATTCTGTTTGATTGCCTCTAACAAAACAACAGGCTCTCATTTCACCCTATCTTCCCCCATTCAGTACAAAGTGAAAATAGCATATACAATCTGATACCAACATGAGGGAGCCAACACAGCTGATTGTGTATCAGTGGGCAGGTACGACTTGAACTATCTGACCCTAATTATACCACTTGAAACTTGAAACATTACCTAGCAAGCTGGGGAAAAACTTCCTCAAATGACAGCTTCAGAAGTTTAAAATGTGGAAAAATGTGTCTCAAGAAGTCAGCCTTTTCAGGTAGGTCAGACCAGGAAACTGACTCCACAGGTTTGAGTAGAACTATGCTTGATAAAAGAAGTAGTTACAGAATGTTGAATGCTTGACTGCATTTAACCTTTCCTCTCTTTTATACCCCAGGGAATTAGGGCAGAACCAGTCTGAGTTTCTCACTATTTTTTATAGTGATAAAAAATAGTTTCTCACTATGGTTCTCATTCAAAGAGAAACCATCTGTATGGGTGTCTGCACCACAATAGATTGTTCCCAAATGAAAATCCAAGTAAATCAGGATGAGTCCAACAGTCATGAGCCAGAAAAACCTCCCATTCAGCACAGATGCTTTTTTTTTTTAACTTATTATTAAATGAGCAGATATGTTAATAGACGGACCTTGGATATTGGTCTGGAGAAGCACAGGAACCTCATTTTTCAACCTCTATCGAGGACCAATACTTGGTTAAGACTCCATGAGTGAAAATACTTCTTGTCGAAATCCAAGCAAATACTGCTGTATTGTCATTATCTTAGGGGACATGTGGTCACCTCAGCTCTGATTGTGTACCCAGAGTTGGAGATATAAAAATAACCTTGGTGTGGATTTCCAAAGGGCAAATTTGTAACATACTTAACAGCAGCTTCTGCGTAGAATGGATGGGAGCAATAACTATTTTTCTCAACATAAAACTACACAAAACCTTGGATAAAACTTGGCCTATAAAAGATGCATCCAAAATAAAATATGTATATTTGAATATGCTGTACAAAATAAAAAGCATCGGGGTGCTTGCTTTACAAAAACAATATAATTTTCCAAAAAAAGCAAAATGCAAAATTTACATGAAGTATTTTTTTAAGAAACTGGGATAAATGAAACACTGAAGCTTTTGCATGTCTACTAAGCTGATCAAACAATTGATGGACAATTTTAATGTGCTTACCTAAAAATCAATTCCACACAGTATTTTTTTAAAAAAAAATTCATTGACTAAACTCTGAATATTCCAAATGCTGTTTTCATGCCATGCACAGAATCATTAAAATGGGATTAATATAAAAGTTAAGCAATGTTTAAATTGGAATTATATTTGGGGGGTGCTTTTCAATATCATTTATTTCCATGACTAAACTAGCATTTACAAGTTGTACAGCAGATCTATCTTACACCAGGCTTTTAATATGATGAATAATTTTGAGGTTTCTTCTCCCTACTTCCCAGAAATTAGTTACCCTGCAACAGGATAACATTACCAGCAGCAAATGCAATGCAGTTATTCCTGGTATCATAGTTGGTTTTGGCATCATGACTGAAGCTGAGGTATGAATACAAGTATTTAATCTATTTTTGGTCCAATGTTGTGCTAAATGCCCATTTAAAATCCTGGTTTCACAGTACGGAGCATCTATGGAAGCTTAGAACACTTCTTTTTTTGTAGTCTCCAAAATGAAGTCATAATCTTGCTATTCATCAGCAGAGAGCAGAGAGCAGAATAGCCTTACACATTTCTCAGGAGCAGTTTTGCATTTGGTATTTTGACATTGAATGTCATTGGGTCACAAGAAGGAAGGAAGGGAGGGAGGGAGGGAGAGGAAAGGAAGGAAGAGAAAGAGAAAGAAAGAAAAAAGAAAGAGAGAGAGAGAAAGAGAGAAACGAAGGAAGGAAGGAGGGAGGGAGGGAGAAGGGAGGAAGGAAGGGAGGAAGAGGGAAGGAAAGAGGGAGAGGGAGAGGGAAGGAAGGAAGGAAAGAAAGAAAGAAAGAAAGAAAGAAAGAAAGAAAGAAAGAAAGAAAGAAAGAAAGAAAGAAAGAAGGAGAGAGGAAGGTAAAGTGACATCTCAGTTCAGAGGGGGATCAGGGAAGAGGGAAGCAGGAAGAAAAATGGATCATTTGAAGGTTGCCATTTATGTATAGTAGATTATATCTGAGATTCAATCCATCAAAAGGAAGCAACAAAAAGCCATTTCTCAATGTCACTGAATGTTCAGAGTTATTGGCATGGGGAATTAAAGCTATTCTAGGCAGTTTAGTGCACATTAATTGGCCAAGAAGAAATGAAGACCCATCATCTAATGGGCTCCCTAGTAGGATGAACTAGCTGAAACTTAATGGGCTTGGTTACTTGGTTTGGTGCTTAGTCTAAAGAGTCTTAGCTAATGTGTGAAACAGAGTTATTCGACAAGCCATACTTTCACAAATTCTGGCTTAATGCTACAGATGAAGGATAGGCCTGATTTCTTCTTCTTCCTCTTTTCCTGAATAGTTTAAAAAAAATCACTGCTATGAACTTCCAAGTCATCTGGTGACAAACTCTAATCAGTTTTACATGGGTTTGTCCAAAATCAATTTGTTGTTGCTGCATCCTGGCTCATTAGGCAGAACGAACCACAATTCATAGTTTAAATCAGCTGATCTCAGCTGATTTTTTTTTAAAATCAACTGAGATCAGCTGGAAATGGAAGTGAACCATTGCTGGAAATCTCTACATCTTTCTCAATCCATTCTGACGGAGTTATTCCTTTCCAAGAGATAGGCAGTGTGTTCTGACCCAATCTGGTTCCAAGAGAGCAAACACAAGACAAAGGCAGTAGCCCCCACCATTTAAGATTTCATTCACGAATTCTGTTTCTTCACAGATAAAAGGCTGCTTCCAACTAATTAGCTCTGACAAGAAAGACCCTTGCCGAATTGTTTGTCAAGGCTGCCAAAAACCCACAGATAAGAAATAGTTTACAAGAGTTTTCAAATACTAACTATAATGCCACGAAGCTGAGTTTCACAGTGTCTTTGCCTTCTGCAAAGAGTGCTTCTTCAAACCTGGCTTTTATTCTCTTGAGGGAGGGGCCATTACCTTGCAGCCTTATTCTCGACTCGCCCATGCTGCTGTAACTGGTCTCTCCTATGAGCAATTTGTGCGCACGTGCACTTGGCATAGGCTCCTCGGGAACTTCCTCATCACTGCTGCCAGCCCCCACAATCTCTGAAAGCAGCAGTCCACTCCCTAATGGTCCTGTCCCCTCATCTGAGTCCTTGCTCTCCTCCACTGTCTGCTCCTGCTGCCAGCTAACCACAGCACAATGTCAATCATACTTCAAGTCTAAACACAGGTAATCCTCGACTTACAGCCATAATTGAGCCCAAAATTTCTGTTTTTAAGTAAGACATTAATTAAGTGAATTTTGCCTTATTTTATGACCTTCAATGCCATGATTGTTATGTGAATCACTGTAGTTAATAAGTTGGTAACCAAACTGATAAATGAATCTGGCTTTCCCATTGACTTTGCTTATTGGAAGGTCTCAAAAGGGGATCACACGACCAGCAACAGTCATAAATATGAATCAGTTGCCAAGCAATTTTGATCACGTGATTGTGGGGATGCTTCCAAGGTCCTCACTGTGAAGAAATGCTTGTAAGTCACCTTTTTCAGTGCTGTTGTAACTTTGAGCAATCACTAAATGAATTGTTGTAAGTTGAGGACTACCTGTACTGTTTCTTGATATGTTCCCATGGACCCTAGTATCTAACTTTTGAAAACTACCAATGAAGGAAAAGAGGACACCTTGAAGCCATTCTAAAATCCAAGCCTTCTTGTTGCAGTTCAAACAGGCTCCAAGTCACATAACCTGACTTCTGAGAATCCACTTAAAGAAATGACTTCCAATCAGCTCAGCGTGAACAATGTAGGAATAATAAGATGCCCCTGAGTCTGCTTCACCTTGAGAAGAAAGATGGCGGTGGGGGATAGAATAGGTAAAGGTAAAGGTTCCCCTCGCATATCCATGCTAGTCATTTCCTGCTCTAGGGGGCGGTGCTCATCTCCGTTACAATCTCCGTCATCTCTGATCATGTTACAGCGCTATCCAAAGATGTCTCCGTGATCATGTGGCCAGCATGACTAAATGCCAAAGGTGCATGGAATGCTGTTACCTTTCCACCAAAGTGGTCCCTATTTTTCTATTTGGATTTTTACATGCTTTCGAACTGCTAGGTTGGCAGAAGCTGAGACAAGTAACAGGAGCTCACTCTGTTACGTGGTCTAGGGATTCAAACTGCCAAACTGCCAACCTTTCTGATTGACAAGCTCAGCATCTTAGCCACTGAGTCACCATGTCTCTCAAGCCGCCTTACTGCAGTTCAAACAGGCTCCAAGTCACATGATCTGCTTTCTGAGAATTCACTCAAAGAAATGACTTCCAATCAGCTCAATATGAACAATGTAGGAATAATAAGATGCCACTGAGTCTGCTTCACCGTGAGAAGAAAGACAGCAGTGGGGGTTCGGACAGCACTCTCCAAATATTTGAAAGGATGTCATAGAGAAGAAGGTCAAGACCTCTCTTTCCAGAGTGCAGGACACAGAATAATGGATTTCAGATATGGGAAGGCCAATTAGAAAAAGCTTTCTAACATCAAGAACAATTTGTCAGTGGAACTAATTACTGAAAGATAGCGGGTTCTCTCCTTCCTTGCAGATGTTTAGGCACAACCATATGTCTGAGATGTTTTAATTTGGCTGCCTGCACAGAGCAGGAGATAGACCTGATGACCTAAGTTGCTCCTTCCAAATCTATCATGTCTAATAAAAGCAATAGCCGAAGATCATATCTTGAAGGTAGAAACTAAGGATAAGATTATTTTTCATGCCTTAAAAAAATACCCGATCAAGGTTCCTTCTGTGTGCCGGTCTAATTAAAATAATTAGATGGACTTCTTTGCGATATGCAAACCTAGCTTCTGTGATTTGCTCTGAATCCTGTCTGATTGGCTCTGCTAAAATTCAGGGTGAGAGGTGGGGGAAGGTCACCACTTGAAACTATTTCTATTTTTGTAGTTCTCTTGAATTTGTTTTACCTCTAAATCAATGAAGTTTCTGAAGACCTTGATGCACTCTGGATCCAGCCATGTTTTTCAGACATTGTTGATACAAGTGTTATAAAGTAGAGTAGAAATGGATGGAAGCATTAGCTATATAGAGACTATCGGTCCCTCCACCAGATATGTATTAAAAATAAACGTAAATGGATTTAATGGGAATTTGACAAATAAAAACTATGGAGAATGTGAGAAAGGGAGTATCCTCTTTTGCTCTTCACCACAAAAAGTTACTAATTTCCAGANAGAAGAAGTTGAGTACAGTAGTCTCTAAGCAGTGCCCAAAACTAAGCTACCATATTTCAGCTGTAAAACTCTGAGTTACCACCAGATGGCAGCATGTTGTCTCTTTCTTGCTATCCAAAAAGCTGTCAATCATTATTCAAAAACAAGTTACACAACAAATACAAACCACTTTCATTTCCAGGAAGAATTCTTGTACAAACTGAATGCTCCACCCCCCTTTTTTTTTCTTCAAATCCCAACAATTATAGCTTTTCATGGTAAATATCACATAGCTTCAACCTACAAAGTCCTGAAGATATTACACAAAATCAATATCTCTGCCAAATACAATATGAAAATGAATATTTCATTCTGTATTGACAATTTCCCTCTATTGCCAGAACTTTATATCTTTCCTTAAGCCTTTCCTTTGAAAGGTGATCTCCTGTCCAACCCAAATATTACTATATATGCAGAATCTGGCTCTGGACTCAAGGCTGAAGACCATTGAGAAAAGTGGCTATCATTCATTTCAGACAGAAAACAACATGCGCTTGTCAGCACTATTTGTCTTTCTGTTGACCACGAAATCTGGTCTAAATGTCCTACTGTAAAACTCAAATATTTTTCCAGGGTAAAATTCAGTAGGATATAAGAATGGAGTAGCTGATTCCAGTTTGAATAATGATTGTTTATAATTGTTGAGGATCACTCACAAAATTTATAAATCAGACTGATTTTTCAAAAAATCAGCATCCTTGTTAATATGGAATAATAATAATATATACATATATAATATAGGCGCGAGAACCCGGCGTTCCAACAACAACTCTTTTATTTAACTCAGTGTTAAAAGCAAGTGGTAACGGATACAAGAGCCCAAGTCGCACGGCCAGCCCCTTTTATAGCAGCCTTGCTCCATGGCTTGTGGCCAATTGACCACCACTTTAAGTGTTCCCACCATCAGGCGGGCCAATCAGATTGGTCTTCTAATGGCCAATCCAAGAACAGCCTTTTCGGCAATGTTAGAATAGGCGAACTTGAGCCCTACCAAGTTCCATGCCACAAACACCCCTCCCCCCTTGGTTCAGTCCAAACGGTGCGTCACGTAGTCACGCAGGTAGGGGCTGAGCTTGGTTGCTACGCCCCCGACCGAGTCGCGCGATTGACGTACGGATCACTGTGCAGCAGCTCAGTCTCAGCATTGGTCTTCAAGCGGTTCGGACGGGATCGCTTTTCTCTCTGTCCTTGCTCCATTGGAACCTCCTGAAGGGTGAGTTCAAGCCCCTTGCTGCTCCCACCTTGAGTCTCTCGGGCCGTTTGAGATGCTCCACCGCTGCCCTCCTGTTTGTCCGGGGTGCGTTCGAGCTGGCTTGGCTGTCTCCCCATTCCAGGAAAGCGCTTGCTCGGTTCTCCTGCTCCTCGGACTTTCTCTTTTGGGGTTCATCATAACCAATGAAGTGCCTCTTTTGATTTGTCTTGAGGTCTTTGTGTAGGTGTTTGTTGCTTGTTATGGGAGGTTCGTCTCTCCCTTTTTTATTATTTTGTAATTTCCCCCACTCCTTAGGTTGTTTTTTGGTCGTATTTTATTTTGGTGCTGGTGTGTTGGTTGCGTTCAAGGGTTTTGAAAACGAAGCTGGTCGATGTGCCGCCTTCCATTCTCTTCCATCGTTCTAGAGTAGTCGGGTAGACCAGGGGTTCTGTGATCTGCGGTGATGTCTTGAAGCCATAAGGGTCCCCCGTAGGTTTTTTTGGCATAGACCAGGTCGCCTATTTCAAATGACACGTATTTGCTGGAGGAATCAGGGGGTTTATCCAGCGTATAAGTGGGTGCAGTCTGTCCCGAGGTAGCGAACACAATTTCCACCCATTAGGAGTGCTGCTAGGCTTTGTTGGTTGTGCTGCTAGGGTAATATGTTGCATGGTTAAGTAATCGGTTTATTGCTTTTCTTTGGCACCGTCCCCCTTGTCTATTCTATCCAGCCCTCGCTTACTGTTACCAAACCATGCATTTCAGCCCTGCCGTTTGCAGCCAGATGGGCCGGCGCAGTTGAGCATTCTGGATGCCCGGGGCAGGGCTAAGTATGCTCGAATGCCAATGCTGTAAACTAGGGCCCATTGTACCGACACCAATACATCAGACAGTCCCTGCGTGGCGAAAAGTTTGTTCTAGCTGTTTCATCACTGCCTCGGTGTGGTTGTAGAAGCCATGAATATGACTTGTAACCAGTTCTAGTAGGCATCCATAAACTATTAAAAAAGGATGTTGCTTTTATCAGCCCAGTAAAGTCAATATGTAGTTCTAGACCATGGCGCCCAGGGGAAGTTTCCCATCCCTAAACTGGTGCCTGTTGGGGGCGTAGGCCTCGATTTATGACAGTTCATGCATGTTGTCACCCAACGCTTCAATTTCCTGTGGTCCAGCCTGGCACCAAGATGTTAGTCCTGGCCAGGCCTTTCATCTTAACTATGCCCAGGCTGCCCCTCATGCAACATGCACAAACATTTTCCTGCGAGTTGTGTTTGGTATCACCAACCCCTGTCACCCCACAAAATACAGCCCTTCTCGATAACAGTTCAGTCTGTCCAGGCTGCGAAATTGGCTTAAAAGTCTCAGTTTTATTCTCTTCCGCGCCAGCCCTAACACCTATCCAGCAGGATGCGAGCTATCAAAGGGTCTTCGCGGTAGGGCTCGCGACATCCGCTGCGGTTAGTGGTAGGTTCGGCCAGGCCTCAAGTTTGGAGGTGTGAGATGGATGGAGCTGGGTTGTCTTCTGTGATGGGCAGCGGGGAACGGCTCAGAGCATTGGCGTGTGGGTGATGGTCTTTCCTGGGCGGTGATCAGGCCATGTAAGTTAGGCAGCGAGGAATTCAGAAACCACCTCGGCTAGCCTAGGTGACAGTAATATTCAGGTTGGCTGTTTCCTGCTTAGGATCCCTAACAGGGTTTGTCCTAACACCGATCAGTGATGATTGAAAAAGTTTCCCGTAAAGGTACTCATGGAATCTTGTTTGACTCCGGCAATGATTGCGAGGGCTGCTCAGTTGAGTTGGCTGTAAATTGCGTTCTGATTTAGAAGTGTTTTTGAATAGAAGCGACTGGTGCCTCTCTGCCGTCTGCTGGTAGGTTTGGCTCAGCGATGGCACCGATTCAAAAGGTGATGCATATCACAGAGTGACCGTCAAAAGCAGGGTATTGCCGTATAACTGGATTAAAAACGTGTTAGACGTTAATAGGTCTTTTGATAACCTTGAAATGCTTGCTGTTCCCGCGTGGCCCCATTTCCAGAAGTTTTTTGTCTTCAACAACCAATGTAAAGGGTTCTGCTATGTTGGCTTTAGGGGCAGAACACATGTAGAAATTTATGAGACCTTAGGGAATGCTTGAAGGTCAGTTATGTTCCTAGGTCTAGGTGCGTCTTTGATTGCCTTTATCCATTTGTTTGATGGCGTGATATCCCTTCGTTCATCTACTTAGTAGCCCAGAAAACTCGAACCTGGTTGGTGGCTAAAGTACATTTCTCTCACTTTACCTTAAGGCCTGCGTCTCTAAACTCTTTCTTAAGACTTTTCTCTAACTTGCTCTCTAGATGGTTGAGCGTTTTTTGCTGACACAGAACTTCATCAAAATAAGGAGCACGACTCACCTTTGATTACATTTAAACAGCGCTCCATGAGCTTTGGGAAACACGCTCTTGGGGCAACGCTAACACCCGAAACTGGAGACGGTTTAGCTTGAATGCCCCTCTATGTGTCACAATAGTCTGTTGCCTCTGCAATAGTGGAGGTCAATCCGGTAGCTGTTGGTATGCTTTGTGAGATCAAAGCTTGCAAAAAATTTTTCCTCCCCCATAGGAGTACAATAAGTGTTGCACTAACCCAGTACTGGGTATTGCGTTTTGTTGAGAGCGCAATGGTTTAGGGTTGCCTTATAGTCTCACAGATCGCCACTGACCCATTCTGGTTTTACAGGAGTCATCGATGGGTGTTTCCCACCTGGCATGGTTTGATTGGCTCTAACACCCCCTTTGCTATTAATTTGTTTAATTGTTCGTCAAATTTTGGTTTTAAGGGCAAAAGGGAGCACGTCTGGCTTGTAACCCGTATGGGGGCTATTTTTGGCGTCTAGGCTAAACGAAATTGGAGTCCCCTTGTACTTGCCTAGGTCCCGTCGAAACATCTTGACATTCTGCTAACAGGCTCTCTCCCAGTTGGCTGCAACAAGCAGGTTTATCCCAGTCATCCCATTCCAAAGTGCTCAGCGACATTTGCGATCCCCCTAGCAGGGCTAGGTCGATCACGTCAGTTGAATGGTCAGAGGCAAGATTTCAGCATGATTCTTAAATTCGACGAGGAAATTTCCAAGGCCCAACTACGCGGATTCGATTCCCTGGTAGTCCTTTAAAAAATCAGTCTTGGTTTTTGTAGTTCTTTTTGTTTGATGTCCGGTATCAGGTGCCAGATGTATTCCAGGATACATAGATAAAAAGGACGTGGAGTCACTTTCCATCTCACAGGGTCTTTCCCTTCGATGTTCACCTTATCTGGACCTTTTTTTCTTTTTTGCCTATCACACTCTTGAGTGAAGTTACCGCGAGACCGGTTCAACAACAACTCTTTTATTTTAAACTCAGTAAAAGCAATGTAACTGGAACAAGAGCCGCCGCAGCCCTTTTTTATAGCAGCTTGCTCACAGCTTGTGGCCAATGACACCACTTTAAGTGTTCCCGCCGTCAGGCGGGCCAATCAGATTGGTTCTCTAATGGCCAATCCGAGAACGGCCTTTTCGGCCAATTAGAATAGGGAACTTGGAGCCTACCAAGTTCCATACACAATACTGCTGGCGTTAGGGACTGTGCCCTTGTTGCAAATACTTTCTTTTAAAATACCCTAAAGCTGTTTTCATGCAAGAACATAATCTGGTTTTATTTTTCCAGATAATAGCTGATGCTATTATTACTATTAGTACTGTTGCTACTGCTACCTTTATCCTACAGCTGTTGTTTATAATAAATCTATTTGGAATTAACTTTGGGCTATATGCAAAAATCCAGACAACCACTAGATGATAGCAAAGGTGTGGGAGAGGCATTGTGTAAAGGAACATTGGCTAGACCCCCCCCCCAAGTCCAGATGGGAGATTCCACAAGAGGTTTTGGAGAATAACAGGGTTAAGATCCTGTGGGACTTCCAGATCCAAATAACCAGGTAACTACAAGCCAATCAACAAATATCATGGTAGTAGACACAGACAGGAAACACCAGTGGTGATATATGTAATGGTGCCAAAAGATAATAACATTAAGAAGAAAGACTATAAAAAGCTGGAGAAGTACCAAGGCGTAAAGTAGAAATTTGAATGATCAGCCATCAGAGACATACCAGGATGGTACTATTGGCCCAAGCCCCCAAACAACACAATGAAATCCAAAAAGAGTCTAAGCCTTCATTTGCTTACACCTAATGGCAGAAACTGTAGCTATAACTCACTACTATGACAGATATATCCTGGAGCTTTTTCCCCTTCCTCCATGCAACTTGGGACTGTGCAATTTCTTAATTTGGGCTTCTCTCTGAAATGTACTGTCTCCTCCATGGGAAAGATCTGTGTTGCCAAAATCCCCCTCCATGCTTCTCTAGGTGCAAATTCTATCCCAACTAGTGCACTGAACCAAAATGTGACCCATTATCCCAATACCATAAATCTGAGACTCTCCAATGCCCAAATGCCTCCCTCCCCTGAGGGAGGACTACACAATTTCACATCTACTTAGTGACAATAATTCCTTGGCTTTAGTCCCCACCAAATCCCAAACCATAACCTGGATTGTTTTTGTTATTGTTTTTAATTTAACAGGATAGGCAAGAGCACCCATTATATTTTAAGGCTAATGTGCAAACCAAACTACTATAATTGCTAAACAAACAATAATTTGAAACCATGTTTAATGTTGTGGGTGATTCCAGGTGTGCACTATCTACCACTGTGATACCATCATGCTCATTATATGTAGCTTCTGATGCGGTGGTGGGATTCCAAATTTTTACTATGGGTTCTATGGGCATGGCTTGGTGGGCGTGGCATGGCTTGGTGGGCGTGGCTTAGAGGGCATGGCAGAGGAAGGATACTGTAAAATCTCCATTCCCACTCCACTCCTGGGAGAAGATCACTGCAAAATCCCCTTCCCTCCTCATCTCACTAACCTGTTTTCTAGCTCCATTCTCCTGTGCAGGGCAACAAAAGAAAACTCAGCCTATCAGTACTTGGGAAACAGAGAATAGATGGGGGTGGGGCTAGTTACAGGTAGTATTTACCGGTTCTCTGAACCACTCAGAATTTCCATTGCTGGTTCTCCAGAACTGATCAGAACCTGCTGAACACCACCTCTGTTCTGCTGGGCTGCAGTAAGAGGCTCAGGAGATAGTGACCATAAAGAAAACATGAGAGAGTAATTGTCAGTGGCACCAAAATTATATTTCAGATACAGTGAGAGAGATGCTCTTTAAAAATGTTCATTTGGACTGCTTCCACGTTTTCAATTGGGAAAAAAATTCAGAATCACCTTCTAGTATTCTCATATGATTTGGAATGGGAAGCTTAAACTCCAGATATAATTGAATTTTGGGCCTTCCGTAACTGTATCATTTTTGAAAGAAGCTGTTTTTGCCACTTTTACAGAACTTGCATACTTCTAGATCTTGTGACAGTTCATGAGATCCTCTTTGAAAGCTATCTCAGAACTGTAAGCTATCAAATGGAGCAACTGGAATAAATACTGGTAGGAAGTGTAGAAAATATTCTACTCTGAAATTTCTCACACTGCTTCACACAGTGAGTCTGAATATTAATTCATATGAGGTGGATAATTAAGACCCATAAGACCTTTAAAAGCCTGTTGCCTATCACACTCTTGAGTGAAGCATGTGAGCCATTTCCTCCTTTCAGTGGTCCATGAAAGTACNCACTCTTGAGTGAAGCATGTGAGCCATTTCCTCCTTTCAGTGGTCCATGAAAGTACATCTATCATATGCAGATAATAAAGTCAAAAAAGGTGAAGAACATTTTTACAGAACTATACATAACTTGAGACTGGGTGACAAGGAATGGCTGGGAGGGAAGGGGCCAGGTGAGGCATCCCTTGATGTGAGTGACATTGAATTGGCCATGCCCACCCAGTCACATGACCACCAAGCACACTCACCCAGTCACATGACAACTAAGCCACACCTGCCCAGTCACATGACCACAAGCCACACCCACCAAATAAGCCACACCCATAGAACCGGCAGTAAAAAAAATTGAATTCCACCACTGTATGGATAGGTAATTCTCCATTTTGCACAGTAAGATGTGCAACTAAAACATGGAACTGCAAAAAATGAGAAGAAAAATGAAATATACCAAAGGTAAATAGAAGATGGAACAGTTTCTTTTGATAGTTATTTCTTACAAATATTTGTTTTTCTTCTCAGTTATGTTTGCTTCAGGCATGGAATGACTAGCCAATTTATTGAGGGGCAGCCCCTTTTAATAAATAAAGAGCATCATGGAATCAGATCTTCCAAAGGAACAGCTACAGTACATTGCAACATGCTCTATATAGCCCTGACAAATTCTTATTTAATTAGCAGAATTAACCTTTCTTGTCACTCAAGAAAACTTGACATATTTCCTCCAAACTGAATCAAAGAGTATTTGTAAATTCATTTATGATGAAGAAAAAGAAAAACCCACAGGATTTAATTGCAAGTGGAGGCAAAGTAAAGGCAAAGATGGGAGGGTGTTACAGGAATAATATCCTATTTGTAGAAGAATCATTTATGCTAACATAGCACTAATGATGTGCCATATGTTCTTTGTGTACCCAGCTTTTACACTAGAAAATGCTTTTTAAAAAGCAGACATGAAGACATTTACCCATAAGATTTTGGCATGCAAACTCTGGCACATTATTTTGCATGTACCTTTGAAAAATTATTCGGAGTACATTTACAGCATGTTTCAAATGATGCAAACATAATTGTTAAGCACACATATTGCTGGATGACATTTAATGGAATGACGAAAATCATTAGCATTGCTGTCAGAATTCTCCCAAGTTAATTATACAAGGAGAATATATGCAACCAGGCAACAGCATTGGTATCATGTTGAAATGGCATCAAAACTTCAATGGAGGTCATGATATCACTATACTACACCCCACATTATGTCATGATGTCCATATGTTGTAGCATTCTCATAACCCTAATCCACATATGTCCTACTTTAATCCCTGTTCTCTCTTTCTCTGCCCTTCCAGCAGAATAACTGTGAAACCATGTCCTCATGCTTGGACATTAGAAATATCATTCAAAGCATGGTAACATGGGACCCCTCCTACTTTTCAGCCTGGAATGAAGAAAGACTTGGAATAGCAATTTGAGAAGTGTTTAGCATTTTACTTTGTCAGGATATTGACAAGTTTCCACAGTAAATCTCAGATGCAATTTACAGTGTAATAGTGCAATGCATTTAAAAATTTTCAGAATAAATACATAATCCCAATTAAGGATAAGTAGATTTCTATCCGTCTCAAGCTTCAACCTTACCTTTCACAATTTTTGGAGAAGTTGAGAAAAAAAATGTTAATAATGCAGCTTTTCCTTTACTTTGTTATCTATAGCAGATCAAAACACGATTCATCTGCAAGTGCCTTGAAGTATTGCAGAAATTACCAGATGGATTTGTCAATTAAAAAAACTTTCTAAACTGTCCTTATCCTCACTTTAGATCCATAATTCCTTTATTTGATGCTGGGAATTTTGTGTTTGCAATCCTACTTGATTTAATAAAGAATTTTTCAAAATTCCCCATGACATTGTTAGAATGAAATGGAATGGGATAGGATAGGACATAATAGAATTAGAATAGAATAGAATAGAATAGAATAGAATAGAATAGAAGAGAAGAGAAGAGAAGAGAAGAGAAGAGAAGAGAAGAGAAGAGAAGAGAAGAGAAAGAGAAGAGAAGAGGAAAGAGAAGATGTAATTGGACACGCAAGGATTTGCATATGCTCTCATAAACATAAAAGAAAAGATACATTCATCAAGAGTCAAGAATCATTAGGTAATAGTCATAGGGTACAACAAGCAATAAATCAAATCATACCAGGAAACTGTCAATAAAAATCATTAGGATATAAGCAACAAAGTTACAGGCATACAGTCATAATGTGGGAGAGTGGGTGAAAGGAAGGATGGGAGTATTAATAGTCATAGTAATGCAGACTAATGGCCCAGTCCCACTGGCTGATGGATGCAAACGTATGCATAAAGGACACAGTGGAATGAACAAAATTTCAGGGGTGGCTCCATCCGTTCATCTTGTCATCCTCCCAAAAAGTGGCGAAAATTTGCATAAACAAGAACGGAAAGAACGGAAAAGAATGGACGTGGGTAGTATGTAGTGGGGATGTTAAACGGAAGTTCATCGGAAGCCTAGCGGATGAAAGCGGATGGAAGCAGATGACATCTCCGAAGGGGATAATTGCAAAACGGAACACTAGCGGATGAAGTGGATGAATCACGTACACCTAAAGGAAAGAAAGGGATGCCGCGTGGATGCAATATCAGATGCAAACCATTCACTGTGCATCCTTTCTATTTCTGTGCTACTGATGATGTATAGACGTTCCATGTACCTTTTCTTTCCTCCTCTTTCTGTTTTCAGATGCAACGGATGTGACTTGCGAGGATGCCCAGAGGATGCAGAGAGAATACGGCGGACGTTTAACAGATGATAAAACAGACATAGAACGTTTGTTACTCTTATGTTGCAGATTTACATCGTACACGGCGGAAAGTTCATCCGTTCACAAAGTTTTGTGCAGCTCAAAACTTCTTGCGCGGATGAAATTGCAGTGGACAGATGCTTGACAGATAGAGCGTATGAAACACGTATGCAATGAGTACACAATGGATGCATAGCGTTTTCCAATGGATGGCAAGCTTTTTTTAACATTTTACATCCTCTTTGTATCTGTAAGTGCAGTGGGACCAGGCCTTTGGTAAATAGTTGACAGTGTTGAGGAAATTATTTGTTAAAAGAGTGATGGCATTTGGGAAAAATGTTCTTGTGTCCAGTTGTTCTGGTGTGCAGTGCTCTACAGCAGTGGTCGCCAACTGGTGAGCCGCAGCCCACTAGTGGTCCATGAGAAAATTTGATGGTCTGCAGAGAAATGTTACCCCCACAGCACTCCCCCACAAAACAATTTATCCAGGCTGCATGGGAACACAAGGCTTGTGTTGGAACAACACAAGGTAGTGAGGGGAAGGGGGAAAAGGCGGAGGGTGGGGAACTTGCCTGGCCACTGGGCTGCTTTTTTCCACTTCTTTCTTCTGCTTTTGGCTGCATGCAAGGAAAGCAGCAAAAGTCTTTCTCTCCCCAAACTCCACCAGAAATGAGTCTTTGGGATCCTGGAAGGCATCTTGCTTCAAGAGGCTGCACTGGCAAAGACTCATTTCTGGTGGAGTGTGGGTGAGAGAAAGAAAGACTTCTGCTGCTTCTGCTGCTTTTTTTGCGTGAAGCCAAAAGTCTCTCTCTCTCTCCCCCTGAAAAATGGAGCTGGAAATGGTATCCTGCGATCCAAAAATAAAATGATCGATCGTAGGAAAATGGGATGGGGAATTTTCCTGCAGATTTTTTTGTGATTTTTCCAGGGTCTCTGCAGACAGAGACCCTGGGAAAATCCCCCAAAAAGTCTGCAAGTAAATCTCTCATCCTGTTTTCGTAAGCAGTCGCAGAATACAGTCTCTCTCTCTCTCTCTCTCTCTCTCTCTCTCTCTCTCTCTCTCTCTCTCTCTCTCTCTCTCTCTCTCTCTCTCTTCTCTCCCTCTCTTCTCTCTCTCTCCATGAGAATGGAGCTGAAAAGCAGGTTAGGAATGTAACTGTCTTGAAGGAGGTGGGGGTGTATGAGGGACCTGTGTGAGTGACAGAGATGGGGGGAGGGAGGGAGGGAGAGTAAAAGAACATCACCACCAGCCCTCCGAGGTTAGATCAGATCTCTCTCTCTCTCTCTTCCACCAGTATCAGCAAGCCACCTCTAGTCAAAATTCATATTAGTGGTCTGCGGGATTTAAAATTATGAGTTTGGTAGTCCTTGAGGTCCAAAAGGTTGGACCTCAGGGACCACTTGCTCTATAATGATGTTTTGAGGGTAGGAGTTGAAACAGTTTATGTCCAGGATGTGAGGGGTCAGTTAGTTAAGTCACATGTCCTATGTGACAATTCAATGAATAGATAACTAGACAGAAAACTGCAGCCACAGAATTCTACATCAAGCTAGATTGAGGCATTGGATATGATAGCATGTCCTGGAGATGGCATATTTTTATCGAACATTTGCATGATTTGGATGGAAAGAGAAAATGTATATCATATTTGCAAATGATGTAATGTGGGGTTGTCAATAATTTTGATAGATCAGAGAAGTGGGCTGAAATAGAATGAAATTTCACAGAATTAAAATGCAGCGCTCTTGACTAAGGAAGCAAAAATAAATGTGCAGGTACAGGATGAGATCATGAATCACTTTTAGTCTTTATGACTTGGTCATGGTACTTTTGAAAAAGGATCTTGGAATAGTGGTTGTCTGCCAACTTTAGTCAACATAGTGTGAGGTAGCTGCAAAATAGGCACATAGAATTTTAAATTGCATCAACCCTTCTCAATTTGCTGGAAGTAATCGTTACAGTTTATTCAGCATTGCTCAGATCACAGGCTTCTTAATTTCTTGGTTGAGTTCTGAGCATTGCACTTTGAACATGGTTGGTGAATGGAGAGCAGTGGTCTTAAAAGACTGAATCACAAGCATGGCATTTTAACAGCAATCAGCCAACTGTTAAACCTTGCATTGATTCTTTCCTTCAGCTGAATTACACAATGTTTTTTCTCAAGATAGCAGCATTATTAAACTCCCTTCGATTTCTCATTTGTTTACAAGAAGTGAATTACAAGTTGGAAGCAATCTACTGTAAAATGTTATCAATTCCTAAGAATCGCAGGAAGAATATTACAGCAAACAGGTAACAGGATTAGGTATTATGTCGCAGGATCTAGTTATAATTTGGGTCAGTCAGCCAAGATTAAGACAACCTTTTCGGGTCTCGTTCTTACCTGTATGACATAAATATGGCTTTATAATCAGGCCACCAAAATATTCAGCAGCAATTTGTCAGAGAAGGGTTTTTAATTCCACCATTTCTCTAGACACCTGACCTTTGCTAAATCAAAGTATTAGCTCAATTTCTATAGACATCTTTTCCATGACATTCTGCCAAGACTTGCTATACCCTATTTAAACAAAAAGCAATACCTCCTCCTCCCCCCCATCAACAGCATAGTTACATAAAACTTTCTGTCTTGGATATTTTTATTTCCTGGAAACCTTTGTAATATTTATACCTACTTGGCAAACAAGTTTAAGATTAATTGACTATGTTTCCAATAGAGATTGGCAAAATATTTGTCAAAGCAGCTAGATTAGGTAGTACTAAAAGTCAAAGACAGACTGTTGGATAATGAATATCCTGAATGTTTAATTCTTCCTGAATAATATACTCCATAACATCAGCAATAATTCTGTATACAAGAGCTGCAGGGGTTTGATTAGATGCAGGCAGCAGCAAAAAGTAGTTGGTGGTCTTTTCCCTGAAGAGACTATTTCTTTAACCAAGTCAAATAGGACAAACTGCTGATTTATCATCAGCCTGTATTTCAGTCTCTGGGCAAAGTGCCATAGATCGCAGGTCAGGGCTATTGAGGCTCTCTCTTTCTATATTTACATGTATATATTGGTGAGCCTTTTTTCCCAACTTAAACTGACAGATAGTCTTTACATACTCTCTTTTGGATTTACTATAGATTGTTCTCCTAATGATTTATTGGAAGCAGAAAGAAATACTTTTTTGCCCTAATAAAATGCTTTTCCAGGGAAAGGATTGCATACAATGTATGGGTCCAACAGGACCCAAAAAAAGCCTCATCTCCACACAATCCCTCAAGTGCTGTCCAGTGATGGGGAGCATTTTTTTGGCAACTCTGCTTCCAGTCATGACAGCTAGCTTGAATTATCTCAAGCTATCCAGCCAAAAGATAAGGTTTAGCTCCTTTCACTTTCTCTCTCTCTCAACTGTTCAGAAGTGCTTTCCACTAAATCGGGATCCTGGGGAAAAGAATAATTAACCAATGGTTTAGCACTTGAGAGAAAACTTTGGGAGGAAGCAGAGGTATGAAAGAGATCATTTTTAGAAGAGATACAGTAAATCCAGTTAAAAACATGACTATCTTCTAAGGGGAAGTTGGGAGGAGGGTTAGGATTTCAAAAGTATTTATTTGGGAGAGTAAGTTGTTCTATAGGATAGGGACCACTATGGAGAAGGTCTTTTGTACATCCTACAGGCATATGAGCCTCACTCTTGGATTTTAAACATAATAATTAACATTTTAAATTACACTCAAAAACTAATTAAGAGCAGGGCAGCAACTGCAGCAGAGTTGTGACATGGCTGAATCTGCTACCTTCAATCAAGCCACTGGGCTCTGGAACAGTTGAAGTTTCCAGATCTTCTGGAAAATAATTCTATGTCACAGACTTGCTAACTACAAGGTGGTTTAATGCATACATCACTATAATCAGGGCTCCTCAACGCAGGTTATGTTCCATATTAACATACTTCAAATAGTCTATTCCTGTTGGTCAAGAAATACTAGAAGCTCATGGGTTCCTGTCTCGACGCTGATTGGCCAATAATAGCTAACCTATGATTGGCCAACTGCCGCGGCTCTGGGTTCAGACGGACTTTCTGCACTAAATAAAAGAGCTGAAGTTACGCTGGTCTCCAGTCTCATTCTTCGCGAACACAACAGGTTAGCTCCCAAATGAGCCAGGCCTCTAGCTGCAAGTTCTACCACTCCAGCAGAAGCTATCAATCTAGAAGTCCTTCTCTAACTGTGGACCTTAAAGGGAGGGGCAGCAGGCCTGTTAGGAGTTTACTCCTGCTAAGAACATGTGATAATAAGGAATGTAAAAGGCTTATGTTTAGAGCTCCCTTGCTTTTCCCTTTGTGGCATGAAACAATAAAACTAATAAATTCTATATTAACCAACCGCTGATGGTGGAGCTCAGGAACGAAGACACTCGTGCATTCCAGAACTTCATGAGGATGCCTCCAGCCATGTTTGAT
>BHFT01015777.1:0-14568 GCA_004320025.1 Laticauda laticaudata | reverse complement strand
GGAACCAATCCAAAAGAGCCGCTGAAAGGCGGCAAAGTTAAATAGCTGCCATTGGCTACAAGCCGGCAGGCAAGCCGTATATAAAGGCTGCCGCAGCTTCAGCCATGTTGTTCCGTTACTGTTGCTTACTTGAATAAAGACTTTGTTTGTTGGAACCCAGTCTACCTCGCGTTTTTCTGGACGGAACAGATATCAAATAATATGATAAGTTCTCAAGGCCAGTTTGATAAGATCATAGCTGATTAGAGGATTCAGCTCCTATATTAAATTGACATTTGACTTTTAAATATTACTATTCTGACATAACAGCATTTCCTTTCCTACATAAATTTATCTTGTTCCTACATTAATCATACAACTAATCTTCTTAGAAGAATTTGTCCTATACTGCTGCATCTTTGTGTATCTTAAGAAATATTTTGTATGATTCATGATCAGAGTTTGATGTGACTGGAAAACAGGTGCATGTATAAGAATAATTATTGTGGGAATAATAAATAATTGCTTTTGATGGTGACTGCCCATAAAATGATCTGAGAGCATTGCCACATTTTAGATGAAAAAGAAATCATATTATTTGCTTAGATCATTCTGTAGAGATATGTGGCCTTTGAAAACATACTAGTTTTTTAAAAAACAACCTCATTTATTTAAGTCATTTAGTCTGGATTGGCTTACAGGAAATCCATCCTCTCTATGCTTTAGGAAAGTATTAGAAAAAAAAAAACTTCAGAAATAGTTATATACTACAGTTCTGCATCAGTTTTTTCTTCTGTTTTGCAACTCAGTGGTTTCAGATTTAAGTTGTGATGGGACTGTCTTCAATGCATCTGATGATTTAAAAAAAATATGTGTGTGTATATAAAGATAGTTGACTTCAATACTTGAAAGTCCTATTATTTGTGGGAAGCAAAATATAGTCTATTAATCTATCAGAATCAATAAAGCTTCTGGATGATAGCAGACCCGAGAATAAAGTGATATGAACCAAAGTTTTCAGCTAGGATAGTTTCATAATGACAATGAAATATTTGTAATCTGCTGAGCTGTTGCAATTTGTATAATATGGTTTTGCAAAGTAGGTAGTTTCAGGAGTATATTTGGCATTAGAACACTGAAACTGTGAGAAATAAAGAGGTGAAAGTAACAGATGTATGAAGGTTTCAGATATACACGTGTGGTATGTAGAAATTGATGGTCAGCAAGAAAGAACAAGGAAATAGTTTATGAAATGTTGCAAGAAAGTGGCCATCTGTGTGCAGTCATTAGAAGAAGGGTATGAAAGATAGAGGTTGAAATCAGCTCAAGGCCATTAACCTACAGCCGTCCTTGTTGGACCTGCTGTCACTGGACCTCATTGCAATGGGTTATTGATGTAACCCAAAGTAATGTGACTTTCTTTCCAGGGGTGGGCTTCAAAAATTTTAGTAATGGGTTCTCTGCCCAGTTGCTGGGTGGGTGTGGCCATTGTGGGTGTGGTCTAGTCAGCCTCCTGCACCATGGTGGGGGGGACATTTTTTGCCCTCCCTGGGCTCTGGAGGCTTTCCTTGAGTCTCCAGGAGGGTGAAAATGGCCTCCCGGGCTCTGGAGGCTCTTTGGAAGCCAGAAATGGGCCCATTTTTAGTCTTCCCAAACTTCCTGGGGACCCATTTTTCACCCTCCCCAAACCACCGTGTCTGCCCTTCATTTACCTGTATTCAAAACAGGACATGTGGGGACTCCTGGGAGGGGAGGGTTGGGAGGAGAGAGGCCAGCCAGGAGTGGGATTTAGGGGTTCTCTGAACTGCACAGAATCTTCGCTGGGGCTCTCCTGAACCCCTGTGAACTCCCAGCAGCCCACTCTGTTTGTTACTATGATAGCTATTCATGTTCCAAATTGTTCATGAAATAAACCTCTGAATCTTAAGGTAAGAATTATTGTTTTGTATTGCTTTTGTCTCTTTTATTTATTTTTTTTTTCCATGACATGTTACTGAGATGCAAGGTCCTTCAGACTCTATAATTCTGTGGGAGGCATGGTGATCAAAATATGTCTCCACAAAGAAAAGCATAGCAAAGATCAAAGAACTGCTGAGCAGACCAGGTTTGTTTGTTTTTTTGAAACCCCTCTGGATAAGGATGGAAAATTGTCCACATTTGCTTTGAATTGCAGTTCTTTGTGAGGAGATCACAGGATAGCAGATTTTTATGGAATGAATGCCAGGACGTGAAGGGTTTAGCATCTAAAGTCACAAAGTTCCTGAGGTTTTGGAATTTGCCTATTAACCATTTTAAATCTACCAGAGAAAAGGTGGTATTCAGCAGGTTCTGACCAGTTCTGGTGAACCGGTAGTGGAAATTTTGAGTGGTTCAGAGAACCGGAAAATACCACCCCTGACTGTCCCTGCCCCCATCTATTCTCTGTCTCCCGAGTCCCAGCTGATCAGCTGGGTCTTCTTTTCTTGCCATGCACAGGAGAACTGAACTAGAAACTGAGGTGGGGAGGGAATGGGGATTTTATAGTATCCTTCCACTGCCATGCCCACCAAGCCACACCTACCAAGTTACACTATGCCCACCAACCCATGCCCACAGAACCAATAGTAAAAAAAAATTGAATTCCACCTCTGCACCAGAGGCCTTTGCAATGACAAATTTTAAAAGTTGCCAGGTGAGATTGGTTTCTGAAGAAAAAAAAACAATTAATTGCAAGGTTAAGAACATAAAGAATTTGAAACAAGCAGGAAAAAGCTAAAAAATATGATTTAAGAAAACAGGATCCAGTTAAATTTGGAATATTGGCTTTTGGAAGATTTTGGAATTAAGTATAAAAAATAAATAGCTTATAGGAACTAAAATTATTTTGGTAATTTTGATTCTTAACAATCTTTATGATTTTAAAAACTGGATAATTTAGGGGATTAATGGAAGTGAGGAAAATTCAAGCCTGCTTTTAACTGTAACTTATAAAATGACTTAAAAATCATAATTTCAGAAATATTAAAAGAGATCTTTGAAGAATGTGCCAGATATTGGTAGCTACAATATCAACAGACATCTTATTGATGATTTCTGAATCTATGGATACATTATCTTAAAAAGATTTGATTTCATTGAGGGCTGCATCAGTGTTGTGCTTGATCTCGGGGGGTTGGATGGGCATGGCAAGGGTAGATGTGGTCAGCTCGACGTCAGTTTGTGTTGGGGCACCTATGGTAGCCCAAAAGTTCTTCCAGTGAAAACGGAGCTCGGGAGGGCCCTCCCAAATTCCACTTTCATTGGTAGAGGCACCACAGGCTGATCCTTTGCTGTTTCCATGGTGACCCACCAGGCCAAATCAAAACACCCTGTGGGCTGGATCCAGCCTGCAAGCCTTGAGCTTGGCACCCCTGCTGTAAAGCATTTTTTTTTTATAAAGCAGAAAAAGTACTGAAAATGGACAAAAGAACTAAAAATAAAAGGCCAGGATAATAATTTGAAATCTACATTTTATTAGATATAGAGAAGAAACTAGTTGAGGCTTTAAACCAGGGGTCATCAAATTTGACTACTTTAAGACTTGTGGACTTCAATTGCCAGGATTTCTCCTCCAGTCATGTTAGCTCAGGAATTCTGGGAGTTGAACTCCACAAGTCTTAAACTTGCCAAGCTTGAAGACTCTTGCTTTAAACAATAAAAGGGGAATGCAAATGACAAAGCAAAATAATGACTTGGAAATATTTATTTGTTGCATGTACAAAAAACAGACTTGTCAAAGCCTTGAAGACATAGGGGCAATGAGAAAAAAGAAGAACTGAAAAGAAATAAAATCCGTCAACAATATTTGAATTATCTAAATACTAAGATTGTTAAAAGGAAGAAATATAAAGTTCGTTTACCTGATCAAGTTTAAAATAATACTTTTGTTTGTGAAGTTCTGATGATATTTTATGGACTTTTTGATCACACCAGGATTGAAAAATTAATGTTTTTATGGATTTGCTTAGAGATAAAGGCATGGAATGCAGAAATATTTATTTGTAATCTTATAGGGAGTGAGGAGTTACTAATTTTGTCTATACTTATTGTAATAAAAACTGGAAGTCCTTTTTTAGATATATATTTTATTTTTCTTCATTTTATTTTCTTCTTTTCTTTTTCCATGCACTTTTTTATTCTTTCTTATCAATCTTATTTTTTCTTTAAGTTTAATTTGTGAAGCTACAGAGTAATCTCTTCTAAGAAACTGTGTTTGCAACCCAAGCAAAATTGAGTGTGTACTTTGCAGAAACTTCCAGTACTCTGTAAACGTTTTCTAACAGACCTATCTATACATATCTAAGCTGAAATGTCTAGCTTTAACTCAGACTAAAGTCAGAAGCAAAGAGACCTTTAACATCAAATATAACATTAATATACAGCAAAGGGTTATAAAGAAGCATACTACCATGTTTCTCCAACAGTACAGCTTCCCCCATTAGGAAGTCCCAGCATGCTTTATAGGCATAAAATTAAATTAAACCCCTTCCCCCAAATTAAGGCCGATATTAAACATGCAAAATGGGGGGGGGGGAGCAGGGGGGGACTGGCTGTTAGGAAGTACTTTTGTTGCATACCTGGACATGGGGCTGCCTGTGTGGACCTTGGCATTGGTGGGGCACTGCGTATCGGGAGACCTTCCGCCACCATTGCTTTTCCTTCTCCCCGTGCTGCCATGGTGTTTAAAGCAATGCCATGGCATTTGGCACAGCCACATGCAGCCAGCCAGGGCTCCTCCCTGCAACTGGAGTCTGGCAGAGACACTCGGCTTCAGGTGCTCTGGTTGCCGCCTCCCCTTCGCCTTCGAAGGCAAAGCCAATTCTTTTAAAAATGACACCCTACTACCTGTACGACAAAGACTCCCTTGCCCGAGAGGGCAGCCCAACCCCACGTGGGGAGGCAAATGTCCCAGGGCCACAGCACAGGATTGGCCCACCCCAGGAGAAGCACCCAGCCGCCATTCCTGCCTGGCGCTGGGCAGAGCACGAAGAGCTTCACCTGGGGCACCCAGCACAGCTCACAGGTGGGCCCTCCTGCCCGGTGGCAGCTCGGGGCTTAGTTCGGAGGAGGACAAGTTGCAGGCCGTCGCCTTGCCTTCCTGTCCATGATGGCTGGGCGCTATCACTGCCTCGGGTGGCCTCTCCTGGTGGCCCCTTTGGGTTTGGGCTGGAAGGACTTGGGAAGGAAGCCAAGCTCAGGTCAGCCTGGCTCTTTCAGTTGACAGGCAGGCACGCACCTGAGGCTCACTTTTCCAGCTCTGCCCAACCTGCACGGCTACAGCATGGCCCTGGTGGGATGAGCAGAGGGTCCAGTGGGGAGGCACTCTCTGCCTTGGTGAGAGCTCTGTGCTGGGCAGGAGGGCCTGCCTGTCAGCTGCGCTGGACACCCCAGGCAAAGCTCCTTACGGTCTGCCCAGTGCCAGGCAGGGATGGCAGCTGGGTGCTTCTCCCGTGGTGGACCGATCCTGCACTGCAGCCCCAGGTGATTTGCCTCCCCATGTGGGGGTAGGCTGCCCTCTCGGGCAGGGGAGTCTTTGTCGTACATGTAGTAGGGTGTTGTTTTTAAAAGAATTGGCTTTGCCTTCAAATGATGCCCAGGAAGGTGGTGATGGGAACGCCTGAAGCCGAGTGTCTCAGCCGGGCTCTGGTTGCAGGGAGGAGCCCTGGCTGGCCACGCATGGCTGTGCCAAACACCACGGTGTTGCTCTAAATGCCGCGGCAGCACAGGGGGAAGGGAAAGTAACCATGGCGGAAGGTTTCCCGATACAAAGTGCCCCACCAATGCTGAGGTCAACATCCAAGCCATCACCGCCAGCCCACTCAAGGATGCAAGGGGGGGAATTAAGTCACCCCCCAAAAGATGGCCTAGCCATTTTTTGCAGGGTCAAAAATAAATAAGGCCTGGCCTTATTTTGTGAGAAACACGGTAATAGAGATAGAAGAAAGATAAAAGAATGGGGCAGTAGTCTAGCTAGCACTTACTTTAAACAAGTTCTCCATTCCATTCCTTCTCTCGAATGGAATGAAATCTGTGCTTTTCTTTTACTGCTTGCTGCATTTCCATCGTCATTCCTGCTCCCCTATTCTTTTTGCTCCCAACAAATCAAGGATGTCTGTAGCACATGAGCTCAAAACTCATGATGCCAGCCACAATAGCACAATTTAAACTCTGCCTGTTTTTATGTATGACATATTATTGGAAATGAACATCTAAATCCCAATGGATGTGTTATTAGAAGGCATTTCAAGTGGAGGAGTGTCAAGCACCATTTCTCTATTTTTTATATCCTTTGGTTTTTATTAAGATTAGATAATAAACTGAATGCATGAAGTTTGTGCAATTGCACAATCTTGCTTGGGCAAACACTGGAGCTGTGCCAGTTCTATAATATAGGTTCAATGACCCATATATTGTCCTCATTTCTTTCTACCTGGTTTTTAAAACTAAATTAAAAAAAAAAAACCATGCATTTTAGAAATTGAATGGTGTGGTGGCCTAGAGGGTAAGCTCTCACATCCCAATCAGGAGGTTGTGAGTTCAATCCTAGGTAGAGGTAGATATTTCTGTCTCTGGACACAATGAGAATATATCTGCTGTAAGAAAAGCCTCTACATTGTCAAAAGGATGGGCATCTGACCACTAAGCACTCAGCACCATTTAGTTGCCCAGACTCCACCCTGCAAGGGATTATAGGGTCATTAAAAGAAGATGATGATGCATTTGAGAAATTACTACATTATTTTCATAAATTAAGAGAAATAGGAAGGAAGATGCCAGAGAAGAGGGGGAAAAAACATAAAGCAAGAAGTGGGATATTGGCTAAAAGTTCTTGAAAGGGAAATTAATAATACCGAGAATACAATCATGACATGTCATTGTGGTTTATTGAATAAACTAATCTAAAGATACTTACTGGAAATAGACGGGAGGGCCACAGCTAAGGAACCATGCAAAGTTTCAGTTCATAAGTGAAGGAATGAAGTCAAGATTGCCATGGGTGGTGCAGTGGTTAAAATGCAGTACTGCAAGCTACTTCTGTGGACTGCTGGCTAACTGAAATTTGGCAGTTTGAATCTTACTAGGCTCAAGCCTAGTGAGGAGACTTGAGGAAGTCAGCCTTCCATACTTCCAAGGTGGGTAAAATGAGGACCCAGATTGTTGGGGGCAATATGCTGACTCTGTAAACTGCTTAGGGAGAGCTGTAAAACACTGTAAAACAGTATACAAATCGTATTGCTATTGCTAAGGAAGAAAATGGGCCAGAGCAAGGAATAGAGAGAAAATCCAGCAATAAAACTGTCTTCAAATATGTAATCACCAAGAAAATATAATATACAATGAACTTACCACTTACTCCAAATGAAGAAATGGTAACAGGAGACCACAAGACATTTATTTATTTTATTTTGTTTTTATTTTATTTGGTTTGTCGCTTGCTTACAAGATAATAGGTATAAATAAAAACATAGTTATGAATACATGGATACATATAAGAAAAATAAAAGAAACAATACGACAGGGACGGTAGGCATGTTGGTGCACTTATGCATACCCCCTACAGACCTCTTATGAAAGGGGTGAGGTCTAAGGTTAAAGTCTAAGGTTAAAGTTTTTGGGGTTTGAGGAAGAAACCACAGTCAGGTAGACTTTCAGACATTGACCACTCTGTTGCTGAAGTCGTATTTCCTGCAATCAAGTTTGGTGTGATTAACCATGAGTTTGTATCTATTGTTTGCTCTTGTGTTGGTATAGTTGAAGCTGAAATATTCATTGACAAGTAGGACATTGCAATGTATGATTTTATATGCTATACTAAGATCGGACCGAAGGCGGGGTAGTTCTAGGTTTTCTAGGTCTAAAATTTCAAGTCTGGTGGCATAAGTTATTCTGCAATGAGTAGAGGAGTGGAGAACTCTTCTTGTGAAATATTTCTGGACTTTCTCAACTGTGTTAATATCAGATACATAATGTGGGTTCTAGACTGATGAGCTGTATTCAAGTATTGGTCTAGCAAATGTTTTGTATGCTCTAGTTAGTAATGTTTATTACCAGAGAATTTTTGCCTACATCTTTGCATCCAGAGAAAATAAGGGATAAAGGAGCTCACATCAGTAAGACTGTAGCAAAAATATTTGTGTTACTGAATGCTTTCAAGTCCTTGACAACATCCTACAACAATGAAAAAAACTGAACAGGCATCAGGACCTCTACAAATTATGCTTGAGGAGTCTTGGAGAATTGGAAAGGTACCATAGAACTGAAGAATGTGCTTCTACTCCTTAGAAAAGCAAATGATATCAATTATCCTTGACTGAAATCTATTAAAAGCAGGCAATAAAGCTTTTTGAAAGTCTCTTGGAGATAATGTCAGATCAAGCATCAATATGGCTTTGTCAGAAGAGGAAAGTTTTATCTGTTTTCTCTATAAAATAACTACTTTAGCAGACAAGAAAAATGTTCTGGATATCGTCTACTTTATGTTCTTAGCAAACTTCCACATTACTTTCTCTTTGAAATATAACTAAGAAGTTGCTTCAGTTTCACCATTGGATAGCTAACTACACTTAGATGATCAATGTTAATAAAACTACAATGAGTTGATAAAAATAATCCATGGGGCCTCATAGAGACCTGTCTTTAGACCAATATTGTTCAACATTTTTATTCATGTTGTACAACAGTATAAGACTTCTGTTAATCTTGAATAATAGGACAAATATGCTTAATAGATCTGCAGATGACACAAAGTTACAGATTCTAGTTAGATTGTGGATGATAGAACATCATCCTCACATAACCTCTCTTACTGAGAGGAAGAAGAGATCCTTTAAAGTCCTCTTCACTGGGTTATGAGAAGGAAAAGACTGAGAAGAGTTGATTATTATAGTCTATTTCAATGAAGTACACTTTTAGTCTTTACATGGAATAGTTTTTCTGGTTTAGTCTCGTGGGAGACATTATGATTCATGCAAATTAGTAAGTTTGTAAGTAGAGAACCAGTTTGGTGTAAAGTATACACATACAAACAAGTGGTGGTATTCAGCAGGTTCTGACCAGTTCTGGAGAACTGGCAGAAATTTTGAGTAGTTCCAAGAACTGGCAAATACCATCTCTGACTGGAGATTTTACAGTATCCTTCCCTGCCACGCCCATCAAGCCACACCCACAGAACTGGTAGTATAGTTTTTTTAATCCCACCACTGATACAAACATAATCCAAAACAGACAGACAGACAGACAAATGATTGATAGACAGACAGACAAGGTACATAGAATGAACCCACAGGACACTCAAAGCAGACACATATAGGTTCATAAGCAATCCTTTTTGACTATTTCATGGAGAGATCAACATATGAAAAACAAACTTTTTTTAAAAAAAAGTTAGTCTCATCTTACTCTTTCTTATGAAATTACCAGTATATACTACCTCTTTATTAAAACAACACTTGAAGATTACATACTTCTTAGTGATAAATACAATTTCTTTAAAGTGGTGTAAAAATAGATGTAACCAGAATATATTCCAACACTAATAGTGCTTCATGAGTTTTGTATGTTGCATAGTGCATCTAGATCAAATTTTAATTTCAAGAGTATCTTTAAGAGGACAATTTTAAGGCAATCCAAACTCCTACTACAATAAAAAAAGTGTTTTAAAATTTAGCAAGAAATTGACCTAAAACCAATATCCTATCAATTTCGGTGTTCAAAACCAACTAACCGACAAACCAACCATTCTTCATTTTTTCTAATATTATTCTTGAATGTACCTTAGTTGCATGAGTAAGGAATTAACAAAGCAACTTCCTTCCCAACATTTTCCATATAAGCCATGCAGTTCTGAATGCCAGAAATATTATATATTTATATCTAGAAGTTAACACAAGTCCCTGCCATGATATCAATGTGAAAACATACTATATTTTTAATTGTGCCCAAAATTGGTATTTTAACTGATCCCTTGCACTCAAAAAAGGAAGTAAAATTTACAGTGCAAGATCATATGAGAATATGAAAGGATAAATCTATAAAATAATAGTAGTTTAGGTAAAGAAAATGTAGAGCAGGGATGTCAAACTCAAGGCCCATAGGCCAGATCCAGCCATGGGGTGCTTAGATCTGGCCCATGGGGCCAGCCTGGAAATAGCAAAGGACTGGCCTGCTGTGCCTCTGCCAGCAAAAATGGAGCTGACTAAGCACATGCAGCCCCCCCTCTCCGGGCTCCATTTTCAAAGGCAGAGGGCTAGCAAAAGAAACTAAAAACAAAACAAAAGGACAAATGTTTCCTATTTTGCATTTGAGCATATAGGATGGAACAGGAAAGGAGAAAGGGAAGGAGGAAAGAAAGAGAAAAAGACAGGAAGAAGAGAAGAGAGTAAGAAAGGAAAAATAAGGAAAGAGGGGAAGGAAGAAGAAAGAAGAAGGAAGAAGGAAGGAAAAAGAAGAGAAGTAAGGAAGGAAGATTATAATGAGAGCGAGGTAGAGTCTCAAGGAAGTCTCAAGGAAGTCCTGCCTTAGCATTTGGCCATCAGAGGTACCCCTGACATGACATCGATCTGGCCATGCCCACCATGCCTATGCCCCCCCACCCATCCCCTCCAGTGCTCCAAGGTCAAACACAACCCTGATGTGGCCCTCAATGAAATCGAGTTTGACACCCTGATGTAGAGGGTTTCTCCTTGTCATAAAAACAAGATCAAATTTTTGACAAACTTCAGCTGGCAGAAAAGAGCTCCTAAAACTCTCTTTGTATGGGTTAATGAGTCTATCATCTAAACCTCTATAACTGTCTGGTTTAGTTCTGCAACCCAATAGGACAGACATAGACTTCAGAGGATAGTTAGGACTGCAGAAAAAACAATTACTACCAACCTGCCTTCAACTGAGAACCTGTATACTGCACGAGTCAAAAAGAGGGCTGTGAAAATATTTACAGACTCCTCACATCCTGGACATAAACTATTTCAATTCCTCCCCTCAAAATAATGCTACAGAGCATTGCACACCAGAACAACTAGACACAAGAACAGTTTTCCCCCAAATGCCATCACTCTGCTAAACAAAGAATTCATTCAACACTGTTCAACTATTACAAAGTCTGCACTACTATTACTATTAATCTTCTCATCACTCCTTATCACTCATCCCCTCCCACTTGTGACTGTATGGACTGCAACTTTGTCTCTTGTATCCTTACGATTTATATTGACTGTTTCCTAGTATGATTTGATTGCTTAATGTAATTTTATTTTTCTTGACTCTTATTATTATTATTATACTTATTATTCTTGACTCAGTGAATGTATCATTTCTTTTATGTATACTGAGAGCATATGCACGAAGACAAATTCCTTGTGTGTCCAATCACACTTGGCCAATAAAATAATTCTTATTCTAATCCAGATATCTTTCAGCATTCATAATAAAAGGATTTGTATCCATCTGTTAAATATAAGTTAAGGCCCTGTCCCACTGCACTTACAGATGCAAAGAGGATGTAAAATGTTAAAAAAAGCTTGCCATCCATGCATTTGAAAAGGCTATGCATCCGTTGTGTACTCACTGCATACGTGTTTTTCATACGCTCTATCCATCAAGCATCCGTCCACTGAGATTTCATCTGCGCAAGAAGTTTTGAGCTGAAAAAAACTTTGTGAACAGATGAACTTTCACCCCGCGTACGATGTACATCCACGACATATTATGGGCAAAAAACGTTCTATATCCATTATCATGCTGTTAAATGACCACTGTATCCTCTCTGTATCCTCTGGCCATCCCCTCAACTCACATCCACTGCAGCTGAAAACGGAAAGGGGAGAAATGAAGGTGCACGGAACGTTTACACAGTGTTAGTAGCACGGAAATGAAGGGATGTAAGTGTATGCATCTCGTGTATAAAGGATTAAAATGGACAAAACGTTTGTATCTGGGATGTATCTCAGATATTTAGGATGTCTGCAGTATGTCTAGACTATCTAAAAAGGGGGAAAAAATCATCTGGATCTCAGTATGAGTACAGCAGCTGTGGTGTACAAACCTCTTCACCCTTGGTCTTGGTCTTCAACATCATCAATTGTCTCCACCATGGATCATGACACAAGTTTCACCTTTTATACAGAAAGAAAGAAGGAGACGCCAAGAGCTGTGTGGGTCCGACGATGGAATCGAAGAGAAGAGTGCAGTTTTGGACTGTATGACCAGATGATGGTGGAGCTGAGGAATGAAGACCCTCGTGCATTCCATCACTTCATGAGGATGCCACCATCCATGTTTGATTGAACTTGTACAGCATCTGAGACCCAGTGTTGACCAAGCCTAGCACCAACTTCTGTCCCAACCTGGAACCCTGGAATGAAGGTGGCACTGACTCTGCCGGCACCTGGCCTCTGGAACCACATACAGAAACATGCAGTATGCATGGAGGGTGCTACACAACACCATCAGCAAAGTGGTCAAGAGAAGTGGTGCAGGCCATCATCGAAGAATACATGGAGGAGCTCCTCAAAGTGTCCCACCACTGAACAAGACTGGAGGAAATTGCAGAAAGTGATAATCAGAGGTGGAACTTTCCCCACACCATTGGAGCCATAGATGGGAAACACGTTTGCCTGCAAAGCTCCAGCCAAACTCAGGGGTCCACTTATTTCAACTATTAAGGGCTTCTTCAGTATTTTGCCATGGTTGATGCTGACTACAAGTTCATCTACATCGATGCTTCAAGGCAACGGGTCAGCTTCAGATGCCAGGTATACAACGCCAGTGACCTCAAGGAGGGGCTGGGAATGCAACCTCAGCCTGGGCTTTCCAGATCCAGACCCCCTACCCAATGACATACAAGATGTGCCCTACTTCATCATTGGTGATTGACACCTTCTGCCTCAGAACCTACCTCATGAAGCTGTGTACAGTTTAGATACCTCACCAGTGAAGGGAGGATCTTCAACTACAGGCTGTCCAGGGCAAGTATGGCTGGTGGAGAACGCTTTGGCATCCTGGCCAACAGGTTCCAATACTTCTCACCACCATGCAGCATAAGGCACATACTGTGAGGAGCATCGTGGAAAGCTTGCTGCATCCTGCACAATCTCATGCACACCCGCTATCCAGTGTTGCAGAACAGACTTGTGGACGATCAACAAGGGAATGGGACATGGAGCCTGGGTGAATGGAAGCAAGGACGAAACCTGATAGACACTGTGGATGTACAAGGCCCCAACAGAGCTTCACGTGAAGGGAAGAAAACAGCGTAACCTACTGAGACAGTGGTGCAACTCCCCAGCTGGAGCAGTGGAGTGGCAGACCTTGAGCCTGTCGCAATAAACTGATGAGATTGTGCCATGTATGTTGAGTGGTCCTACAATGAATAGGGCATTATAAAGACTTTGTTTATTTTAAAATGTGTTGATCAATGAAGAAATTGTTAGATATAAGGTCCATATGTGTGGCAGCTGGGATGGTGGACCATACAGTCCCCCTATGCTTGCACTGGAGGTTTATCTTTCCACAACTATTCCTTATCTATCCCACAAGCATGCAAAGGCTTAAATATTTTTTAAAAATTTCACCAACATTTTATTTAGTAAAAAAAATGAACCAAGTGTCTTAAGCAAAGATAACCTTTATTGAACTTTCTTAGGCAAACTTTATGACTTTATTAAAAAAGCCAAATGACCAAGTAAAGTGTCCTAAGCAAAGATAAACTTAACAAGTAAACAAATTCAATCTCTGACACTGTTCTCAGTCACTCTGAGTCATGTCCATGGCTCAGCTGTTAAGTGGGCAGGGACTGTGGAGGTGGCTGTGGCTTGAGTGCTGGTCTGAGGCACCATTGGGTTGCTTGGCCCCGAGGCTACAACAGGGGATGGTGTGTTCAGGAAGCTGTCCAAGAGCTGACTCAGTCTGTGAGGTTGAGAGGCCCTTCATCAAGACCTGGAGATGTCAGGCCCAAGACTGATGACAGATTGTCCGTTGACGGGCTTGACTGTGGGTGGAGGAAAGAGGAGTGTACTGGGGCTGTCTGGTCTGCAGCTGGGTGAGGACTGGCGTCTGTGCCGTGTGATGAACCTGGGCCTGGACTGGAAGGTCTGCTTCTGCTTGGGAAGTCCTGGTAGTCGTAGGTAGGTGAGGGGCTTGGTAGGTGAGGGGCTGTTGAAGCTGTGAAGGCTGTGACATCGCCTGGGTGAGGAGCAGACCTGGAGTGGTAGGAGCAGCTTTCAGCTGGGCCTTGAGGGTTGTGCAGAAGTGCTGTGATCTTCTGCTTCATCACCTGGCTCTGGACCTTGGGCAGGTCCCTCAGGGTGTGGCTCACGTAGGTGATGAAGGTGTTGCGGCCCAAGGATCCTCTGTCCTAGTGGACCAGCTGAGAGAGAAGTTTCTGTGCTGGTCTTCATTGTGTCCCTGATCTCCAACCGCACACTGTGGTTCTGGCCATCAGTCTGCCTCTCTGCCTGCATTCCTCTGGAGCTGGGGTGGAGGTGGGTGTGGGTTGGCCTCTGGTGGCTGCTGCTTCTTCCTCCATTTGTGACAGGGGATCCTCCAAGTCTGCATGGGGGGCATCTCTCTCTT
>BHFT01015775.1:0-11185 GCA_004320025.1 Laticauda laticaudata | reverse complement strand
ATGGGGGCGGGGCCAGTCAGAGGTGGGATTTGCCGGTTCTCCAAACTACTCAAAATTTCCACTACCGGTTCTCCAGAATCTGTCAGAACCTGTTGAATACCACCTCTGATCATAATTCACTTTTTTGGTGCCTTTGTAACTTCGAACAGTCACTAAATGAACTATTATAAGTTGAGGACTACCTGTACAATTAATGCTGTGAAATATTATCAGCATTATTATTCTACTATTCTCCCTAAGGTGTGTTGGATTTTCATTATGACTGAAAGCAGATGTGTCCCAAATCTTGTTCTCCCCCTGCAGTTTCTTCCTCCTTACTTTATTTATATTTCTTTATTTCTTTATAAAATTTATAGGCCGCCCATCTCACCTCGAGGCAATTCTGGCAGCTTACATATAGAAGCATTACATATTTCACATACAGAAAACTTTCAGTAAGATTCTGGAGAAAGAACAGGGCAGGATGAGCCACATCAATTAAGTTGTGCCCAATTTTATACCCTCTATTTTTTGCTGCAGTTGTTAAGCGAATCTTTGTGGTCATTAAGTGAATCGCATGCTCATTAAGTGAATCCAGATCTCTCATTGAGTTTGCTTGTTGGAAGTGAGCTGGGAAGGTTGCAAATGGAGATCACATGACCCCGGGACATTGCAACTGTTATCAATGCATGCCGGGTACAAAGGACCTGAATTTTTAATCACATCAAAATGAAATTCAATGGGAGACTGCAGTAATCATAAAACTGGTCATAAGTCACTTTCTTTCAGTGCCATCGTAACTTTGAACAGTTGCTAAACAGATGCTTAAAAATCAAGCTATATGGAAAAGGAGGGACACGGTGGCTCAGTGGCTAAGGCACTGAGCTTGTCGATCAGAAAGGTTGGCAGTTCGCCGTTTTAATCCCTAGCGCTGCCTAACGGAGTGAACTCCTGTTACTTGTCCCAGCTTCTGCCAACCGAGCAGTTCGAAAGCAGGTAAAAAATGCAAGTAGAAAAATAGGGATCATTTTGTTGGGAAGGTAACAGCGTTTCATGCGCCTTTGGGCATTTAGTCATGCCAGCCACATGACCACGGAGACGTCTCCAGACAGCGCTGGCTCTTTGGCTTTGTGACAGAGATGAGCATTGCCCCCTAGAGCCAGAAACAACTTGCACGTATGTGTGAGGGGAACTTTTACTTTTATATGTCAAAGGGCCATGAATGTCTATCTCACTCCTTGTTACATTTTTAAACCTTTATTTCCCTGGTTATTAAATGGCCACAATAGCCACTTTTACAGAGATGAGGAAAAATTCACTCTTTTAAATTGTATTTGCACCCCATCTTTCTCTGTTCAAATGACATTGGCTGCATAAGTGTATGTGTTTCTTTTCTCTGTGCATGGGCCATTGTTCTTATTCTGTATTATCTCAATGAAAACAAGACTAGTGTTTTGGAGGCTGTGAGTTCAATCCTAGGTAGAGGCTGATATTTCTCTCCCTGGGCACACTGAGAATATATATGCTGAACAAAACCCCACATTGGCAACAGGGAAGGGCATCCGGCCATGAACTTACTCTGCTAGCTCCATTCAGTTGCCCAGACTCCAACCCACAAGGGATTATGGGGTCATTAAATGATGATGATGATGATGAAGAAGGAGAAAGAGAAAAAGAAAAAGAAGATGAACACAAGACTAGTGTTTTAACAATGACAGCAGCAAGGATTAAAACATCAAGTTGAGCATTAAAAAACACTAAAATGATTTTTTTAAAAGAGGATATTAAAATCTTCAAAAGTAAGGCAAGAGAAGAGGCAGATTTTCCAAAATCACAGAACTATTTCTGAAAAGGCCACAATTTTTCTGACTCCTAACAACAGACAGGAACCTGGGAGCCTTCAACGCAATGTTACACTTCAATAGATCTCCCAAAGCTGTTATTTTGGGCTTAAACTACTTTTTCTTACCGATTCCATAATGAATCCCTTGAGGAGAAGCTGGACAATCTGGAAGCTGAAGATCTCATGTCTCAACAGAAGAAAATTACCTGCAAAATGTGAGTGGGGAGAGAGGGAAAAGAGGGACACACTCATTAAAATAAAAAAGAATATGTCCATGATGCTTATTAAGCACACCTATGCAATCTTTTCTCAATGGCTGACTTCATACTTGAACAAGTAAGAACAATAAGTACAGTTACAAGATATAATTCCCACACAGGAACTGCCGCCAAGTCATTTGACATTAAAAAAAAAAACACTATTCTGAAGTAAACAATTACACTTCTTGTACTGCAGTTGACACAGCAATATTTTTTTTTTATCTCTGTGTGGCAGAAACTGCTCAAATTATAACCATTTCATCCCAGCTGATAAAGGAAATTCTTCCTGCAACTATCCCTTGAGAAAAAAAACAAAACTGCGCGCTAAACACTTAAGTCCAGATTAATAAAATCTTGCTCCTGCATTTCCAGAACACAGTTTGATCAAATAAATAAACTCTTGTTACATCTTAATGCAATGACCTGGCTAAGTCAGTGATGGAGTTCTTAAAATATAAAGAACCACAAATAAACAGTCTCTTTTTAATCTACTGTGGTGTTTTGCATGATCCAAATCATTTTTTCTTCAGGTGATTGAAAACATCATTTGAGCAAAGATATCGCTAATACACAGTTCTAGAGACTGCAATATAATGAGAAAACGTTAATAAGAGCACCTTCTCATAAAGGTTTTGTGAATACAGGTAACCCTCAGCTTACAACCATTTGTTGCCTTGAGCCATTTATAGAAATAATAAAGTCGGGTTGAAGATAAATAAATTAAACATTGCTAGCAAATTTGAGGTGAGAGTTTGTACCACCACAACAGCTTTTAAGATCTGATTCACACATAATGCTGAATCATAAATCACATTTAATTTTGTTTGGCCACCACAGAGTAGTTTATAACTTAGCAGCATACAATCTTTTAATTTACATTATTCCTACATAATCTCAAATACAGCCATATCTATTTTATGTGTCTTTTATGTAACTCTTTATATTTCCCTACAGTTTTTTATATTATATACCCATGCCTTCTTTAATGTATTCTTCCACCATGCCTTGCACTGGTCTAGGACCATAATAAAGATTGATTACGTTTCATTTCATTTTCCTTTTGTCAAAGCCTGGGTTTGTATGTCAGTGTACATCAAAACCAGGAAAACTGAATTAATGCTTGGACTTATTATTTAATCCAAGCCATGATGTCATGTGTTTCTTTTCATTGCCAAGAGTAAACAGAAAAGTCCTTTAAGAGTAGAAAATACAGCCCTGTTGTTATCAGACTGAGGGTCAGTCTTGGTCAGGATTCTGCACTACAATTGTGACTGGGTAGAGTAGACTCTTTATGTCTTATGAAACAGGTCATATTAGATCTTCACCAGGCTAATTTAGAGAATAGGAACATGTTCCTTTTATCTGAATCTTTTCTTAAAGATTGCTGCATTTCTGCAGATTCTGGAGAGCTTTTAAATCCCTATCTCATGTATTTGGAGGCTGTTATTTACAAACTAATATAGTCCTTTATGCTCTTTTCAACCAGACTTCATAGGATAATGAGGACTGCAGAAAAAACAATTACTACCAACCTTCCTTCCATTGAGGATCTGTATACTGCACGAGTCAAAAAGAGGGCTCTGAAAATATTTACAGACCCCTCACATCATGGACATAAACTGTTTCAATTCCTAACCTCAAAAAGACACTATAGAGCCCTGCACACCAGAACAACTAGACACAAGANCTGTTTCCTAGTATGATTTGATTGCTTATTTGTACCCTATGACTATCATTAAGTGCTGTACCTTATGATTCTTGATGAATGTATCTTTTCTTTTTATGTACACTGAAAGCATATGCACCAAGACAAATTCCTTGTGTGTCTAATCACACTTAGCCAATAAAGAATTCATTCATTCATTCAAAAAAGAGCCATTTTCTCATTTGTGAAGGTTAATCGTGAATATTAATATCAAAATCCCTGATAAAACTGGACTGGAGTTAGCCAAAAAAGAAAGAAAGAAAGAAATGTTACCAAATCCATTTTAATTTTGTTGCTGTAGCTGCTGTCTCAACACAGAGTTTTGACCTTGAGTTATAGTGCAAGTAAAGCATAATTATAGCTCTTCTTTCTGTGCAAGAAAACTGATGAAAGATTTGAGAGAGGTTGGTTCACACACTACATTTTTTTTCAACAAATGGAGAAAACTTGGGGAAAAGAGATCACTTTATATTATCTCAGAAAACAGGAGGACATTTTACCGGGAACTTTTAGGGGTAATAGCTCAGTAGCAGCAGCTACCAGCCTTATATCAATGGCATTCATCAGTATGATGATAAAGCAAGTTGTAAAACATGTGGGTGTTTATGGTTTTCAAAAGATTTGGCAACTTTTTAAACACCAGGCACCATGGTGTGATCTCACCAGATGGCCTGCCAACAAGACTTCCCTGCTTAAAATCTCGAGATTGGCACATCTTCTACAATTGGACTCTGAGATCTGGAATGACAAAACAAACCAATTTCACAAACTTTTCATTTCCTTGTGCAACATCGCCCAGGCTTCCCTGGTGTTGAAGTATAAGACAGGGAGAGGCTGAGCCCCATCCTTAGAAGAATGTCCATTGGCCAGTAGCAAGTTTATATATTTAATGTCAGAAAAAGCAAGGATTGACAGCTCCTGGTTGTTTAAATATCAATAGACTAGACTAGACTAGACTAGAATAACAGGATTGGAAGGGACCTTGGAGATCTTCTAGTCCAATCCCCTGCTCAGGCAGGAAACCCTATATTATTTCAGATGAATGGTTGTCCAATCTCTGCTTAAATGCTCCAGTGTTGGAACATTCACAATTTCTGGAGGTAAATTGTTCCATTAGTTAATTGTTCTCACTGTCAGGGGATTTCTCCTTCGTTCTAGGTTACTTCTCTCCTCAATTAGTTTCTACCCACTGCTTCTTGTCCTGCCCTCAGGTGCTTTGGAAAATAGCTTGACTCCCTCTTCCTTGTGGCAACCTCTGAGATATTGGAACATGACTATTGTCAGGGCTTTGGTAATTACCCTCATTTAAATCATGAGTCTTTAGCCAGATTTTCAAAGCTTAAAGAAGATTTATTAGGAGTAGATGTGCTGGTGCTACCTGGGTGTAGCCAACTCTGAGACACATCATTCATTGTCACCCTTGACCCTGGTTTCCCCCCACCCCCTGGGTGTATCATAATTCATATAATCTCCAATGGGACACATCCATAGCCAAGAGTCATCAATCACACTCTCCAGTTAGAATTTTGCACAGCAGGAACTTCAGTCGCCTGGAAACTATCTATGTAAACATCCATGGAATGCAGTTTCGGTTTTGCAAGCTGCTACAGTACTCCCCCTCCCTTTCTGTTGGCAACTCTAAAAGACCAGAGAAATATTTTATGAGTTGGCAACTATTATGTCACCCAGGAGTGGGATACGAAAGGGTTAACTACCGGTTCGGGATTTATGAGCTTCCCTGCATGCTGTGAGCCAGGTCATAAATTGTCATTAGCATGCTGCCTGCTGAGAAGCAGCCTTTGAAACAGCCCTCTTTTCTTGTTTTTTTAACTGCAGCTGTGCCTTATTTGGCAGCTGAACTTATAAAATCAGGAAATAAAGGTCAGGTAAGAGTCTGGGTGGGCAGGTTGGCAAAACCATCAGCAGACATAGAACCGGTTCTATGTATGCTGCTCTTCAGAGCTACCAGTTCTACAGAGGTGGACAGAACCGGTAAAAACCCACCCCGATGTCACCCCTTGTCCTTCTTTACATTAAATTAGATATACCCAATTCCAGGAACCATTCTTTATGCTTTTTTCTTTTTAGCTTCCTGTCCCCTATTCATCTTTGTTGCTCTTCCCTGCATGAATGATTGTGCCATTGTGTGTTCCACCCAGTCACATGACCTCAGATGGATAGACAGACAAAGAGGACAGACAGACAAATGAAAAGTGAGGCATAAAGGAACAGAGAAGAAGAAAAAAATCCCAAATCAAGGAAAGGAGTTGATGGTATCAGTGAAACTAACAGAAGCTTGGAGATATCTGCAGGTCAGTGTTTCTGAACTTTGGAAACTTGAAGATCTGTGGACGTCAACTCCACATGCATCTTGCCAAGATTGAGAAGTGCTCTTCTAGGTTAATGGGACTAAGGGAGGAAGGAACTCTACAATAAAGACTGCTACAGCTTCTATTAATAATTGAATGGCTCAGAAGATGTTCTCTGGATCCTTGCCAAAGATCAATAATTTTATTCCTATTGCTAAACATAATACAATGCAATATCATGAAATACATGAAAATGAGAACCTCTGGCTTTAGGCAAGACTATCAGTTGGTAGCTCTTCAGTCAACTGTCTTCATGGACTTTGGAGACGTGCAAAAGACTGTAGCCAAGAAAACAAACGAATGGATCATTGAACACATAAATCAGAGGTCCTTTCTTGATGCACAAATGACTAGGCTCAAGTTAGTGCACCTTGGACATCTATGCAAAGACCAAGCTCTGTGGAGAAGGTGGAAGGAAAGAGAAGAAGAGGACATCTGCTCTCTTGCAGATGTTTCAATACCTAACTTGGGTATGAAATGTCTGCTAGAAAACAACCAAGCTCAGAAAGCACCAAGAACCTCATAGTTCAGCCCTGAGCTACAAATATTCCCTTCTGTTGAGATGGATTCAATTACAGAGATGATGAGTGCACCATTATAAGACCTGAAAGGCAAGGTCAGGGATAGATCACCATGGAGAAAATCTGTCTACTTGGTCACACCAACTTGAGGGCACATAATCCATTCATCAATGAGTTAAGAAAGCCACCACTGTGACTTTCTTCAGAGCTGAAGAAGCTTCTTGGATGAGAAGTAAAATGACTTCAAAGAAAAATCAGAAAGTCCAGTTGCCTGTTGAAAAAGTACCTTTGAGACAACTATGACCTGGATGACTGAGAATCTCCATAGCCACCACTCTGACTTTTAGGCAACCATATAACTTAAGCAGTGGAACTAATCCCATATAACATCTATGTTTTGCAGTAAATAGGACTGTCAAACAACCCCTGAAAAAAAAAACCAACTGTTTGAAGAGATGATTCCTTTTGGATGATTTTGGATGGCAGAGCAATTTCTTTGATTTACAATTTGCCTCTTCCTGAGATTTTGTTTCACCCAAAAAGTTTTACTTACCTAGGTGGCTTAAGCCAACAGACACTCCTAAGGTTGCAACTGGTTTCATAAGAATACTCAAATGTTCCACGATGAGAAAATATCCAGGGTTTTGTCACCCTAGAAATCTGCCTTTTTTAATGACACTGCTTGGGCTACACCAACGGTTGTGATACATGATATTACTTGCTTATGTGAATTGGGGACATGAACATTGGGGCAGGAGTGGATGTAGAAGGAAAGGAAATTGTAAATGAAGAACCTTTGAAAAGCATAGTGAAGGGCTGTGAGTAATTTAAAAAAATATCTCAGCAGAAGTCACTCTACACAGATCAGCCAGGATCTGCAGAGCTTCAAAGAAATAAGGCTGATGAGGTGTTTGAAGGATGGATAAATCTATCTTTATTTTCTTAAAAGTGGAAAGATGTGGGAGTAGGACTATCTTTAAGAATTCTGCAGTGGTTGCATCGTAAGAAAAACTTTTGAGCCTCATTTGTAGAGCAGTAACTGTTTTTAATATGTAGATATAGACTCCAGACTTGCTTTATATTTCTTCTATGGAGTTAGTAGATAAATTGGCAATACTGGTTCATCTTAACCTCTCTTTTAGCAATGCCAGGAGAGCACACCTGATTCCATCTCAAGTCACAAGGTGTAAGCTGTTTGCACGGCTCAGTTTTTGGCATGCTGTGGCCTGTGGGTTGGGAACCCCTGCTGTAAACTCAAAGAACAATTTTTGCCAAGCTTTGTTGACTGTTCTGTCCTCCAGTCATGTCATCTCAGAGAGACAGTTTGGTCCAGTGGTTAAAACATCAGGCTAGAAAGCACTGAGTTCTAGTCCTGCCTTAGGAATGAAAGCTGGCTGGGTGGTTTGGGGCTAGTTATTCTCTCTCAGCCCAACCCACCTCACAGGTTTGTTGTTGTGGGGAAAATTGGAAGAGAACCTTGTGTTGGATATGCTCAACACCTTGAATAAATTGGAAAACTAAAACTAAAAGGGGGATACAAACAAACAAACAAATGAACAAATTGCAGTTGCGCACATGAAATGTGAGGGTGCATCAAATGTACTGTATCTAATGGATATTTCATAAGCTTGTTAGATACCAACACAGGGACTATTCCTTTTTTCATCTGTAAATTTTGTGGTATAAATTTCATAAATCTGTAAATACTTTCGTGGTGTGGAGACAATAACTTGTTCCTCAACACCAATAAGACCAAGGAGCTTATAATGGACTATTGAAGGAGCATATCAGACACCCAGCCCTTGCTTATCAGAGACTGAGTGGAGCAAGTGGACAGTTTTAAGTTTCTGGGTGTTCCCATAAAAGAGGACCTGACCTGGGAGGCTCACATTACAGCACTGGTCAAAAGGGCCCAGCAGAGATTATACTACCTGAGACTTCTCAGGAAACAATAGCTGAACAAAAAACTGCTGGTGACCTTCTACCACTACAGCACAGAATATCTTAACTTACTGCATCTGTTGGAAGAAATATCCTTCTGGGTTCAGTTCCAAGTGGGGAAAAAGACACTGGAAACATGGAGGCTGTTTGGAAGTTTAATTTGGTGGACAGGACCTCATGGCCTGGAGCTCAGAGTGAAAAAAGGAAGGGATGATCACATGCTTCAAGCTGAAGGAAGAGATCAAAAAAGGGCGGCCTGAGGTGCACAGCAGTCCTTGGGTTTTTAACCTTTGTTGCGGATTTGAATTGAATTCTGATTGAGTTGTCCAGACTTCCCATCGGCGCCATGCCACAGGGGCAATTCTGGTAGGCTTGTCCCTGATGTCAAGCTTGGTTGGCCTTATCTGGAATGATGATGCACTAGAAAAAGGGCTTTTGGCAAGTGCTAAGTATTGTACCCAGGAGCTCCTTTGTTATTGTGAAAGTAATTCTGGCCAGGCCTTAATGCGCCACTCATTAACAAAAGGTGGAAGCGTGGAATTCTCTGCTTCTGAGGTGAGTTTCTTGCTTGAGTGTTCTACTCTTATTAGTGGGAACTATCTGCATTTTTTAATATTTCCGTAGGATATTTCAATTTTCTAGCAGATAGGGGTCGGGTGCTAACTTCCTAACATCATCTCTTGTTTGGTTTGCCAATTAGCATAGTGGCAGCATTAGGAAAACACCTCCAGAGGTTTAACAGTTCATGTAGCCAGAGCGGATCCACTAGTTTCCCTCTCCCCCACTTTGGAAGAGGCTTTATACGGTCTCCCATCAGCCTTAAGAAAAGTTCAAAAACGATTCTCAAACATTCCAATTCATCCTGGGCACACACACCGCCTTTTATATTTTTTAGAACTTTACAAATCTGGTGATGGTGCAGCCTAATAACAAACAAGGACACAATAGGCTGAACAAAACAGCTTCAATCTCCAGGGCAGTAGCTCTGTGCAATTCTTTTACTGAGGGTGGGCAAAGTTTAGGATGGGCAAGTTTTATTGGGTTCTTGGGCTGCGCTGGTGTTGGGGGTTTTCAATTCAATGTGTGGAGTGTGAAGGATGTGTGTTTGTGTTTATTTTCATGGTCATGATGTGCACTGAAGGTGGTATTTGATTTCATTGTATGAGGTGCAATGACAATAAAGTAAACTAAACTAAATAGGCTTCGTTCTCAAAACGAAAATTTTTCTACATCGACTGCTTTGATCTTAAGTGGATGCCAAATTGCAGGCTGAGTGTTTTATGAGAATGATTGAAAGGCTGTAATAATTCAGGAGGACAGAAAAAAAAAATGAAATCTTTCTTTGGAGCCCTTTGATCCGAACCCCATAGCCAGTTTCCACTGCTTATTTCTCTATCTTGGAGATTTGAATTCTTGTGAGAGAAAGCCTACGTGCCTGAACCTAAGATACAGTGGCAAAAGAGTGCAGAACAATTAAATAGTGCAGGACAATCAGATTTCAGAAGTGCTGTTTTTAATCTGCTGACTTTATTTTATTTTATTTTAAAGATATCTACTCGGCTCTGAACTGTTGGGGATAGAGCAGCATGGAAATGTTAGGAAATAAAAGTAAAATATATTTTCAACGTCTTGAATAGGGGCTTAGTCCAGAATGTTGATGGACATACATTATATATATATGAGGAAAAAAACTAGAGTTCTTGACAAATATGTAAGATAGGAAAGGCTCACTCCTATCTGAACTGCATGTTGAGCAGAAAGAAGGGAGAGAGAAACAGGAAGTTCTCTTGTCTTTCAAAGAATAGACTCATTTTGCTAACAATAAGCCAGCTGAGAAACAAAAACAGGATGCAGAGATACTTAATATCTTTCTCTTGCCGTTTACCCCAGTGGTAAATTAGACTTAAAAATAAAATTAAAAAATGATGAAATTATGTATATATTTACTTACTTACTTACTTACTTACTTACTTACTTATTCACATTCTACCAGACAGTTCTGGCTTTCACATTGGACCATTGGATCCTTCCCAAGGACATAGAACAATAAAGGCTTCATTGTAATATATGTGCTGTTCCCCAAAACGCAACTTTTGGTAACTTACAAATTAAGATTCTGTCTATCCCTACTGTGTCCAGTTAACAGAACAACAGAGTTGGAAGGGACCTTGGAGGGCTTCTAGTCCAACCCCTTCCTCAGGCAGGAAGTCCTATAACATTTCAAACTAATGGTTGTCCAATCTCTTCTGAAAAATTTTCAGTGATGGAGCATCGACAATTTCTGGAGGCAAGTCATTCCACCGATTAATTGTTCTCATTGTTGAGAAATCCTTAATTCTAAGGTTGCTTCTCTCCTTAATTAGATTCCATCCATTGTTTCTTGTTCTGTCTTCAGATGCTTTGGAGAATAGCTTGACTCCCTCTTCTTTGTGGTAGCCCTTGAGATATTGGAACACTGCTATCATGCCATTCCTAGTTCTTCTTTCATTAAACTAGATCAACCCAATTCCTCCAACTATTTAGCTTCCACCCTCCTAATCAACTTTGTTGCTCTTCTCTGCACTTTT
>BHFT01015773.1:0-11768 GCA_004320025.1 Laticauda laticaudata | reverse complement strand
TATATATATACATATATATTTGTTTTTTTAAGTTTTCACGGGTACTTACATGTGTGCTCTTCATCTTCCTTCGGGTATTTCTGTATGGAGTTTCCAATTTGGCAAAGACTGAGACATTATACGCTAAAGTCAGTTTTGCACATTTAACAAAAAAAAAAATGGTCGGATTTTTTTTTATGCTGGGGCAAAAGGGAAAATTAACCAAAATTCATTCTGGTTAGTATTCATCTTACCATAGATTTACTGGAAGCAAAAACAAAACAAAACACCCAAATGCTCGCTCTCTCTCTAGAGCAAGTTTTGAACAACTAGATTCCATGTATACGGGAAATTTCATGGACCATTTGAAGAAAGACTGTGTTGTACCAGCTGTTGAAGACAATGCACGTACCTTTTTGATTACAAACTGAATTCTTAGATTCTTACTTAAGAACTAAAAAATAATAATGGAATATGCAAGATAAACTGTCTTATAGTTTTGCAAGGAATGAGTTTGCATATCACTAGCAAGACTGCACATTTATATTTAAAGGGCATTTCAAGGAAGGTAAACTATTTAGATAAGATTGGGGTTAATTGTAGAGGTGACTGCTTATTATGAATATGTCTTTCTATTTTCTTTGCATTTACTGGTATTCTTGTTTCTATACTTTTGATATGGTCTTATCACTAAATCAATAATGTTTCTATTTTATTCCATTCAAATGCTCTCTCAATAAGAGCCATTGTGAGATTCTTTTACTTTCTAAATCTTTACCGGCTGGTAGGCAATTAATTTGCTTTCTTTTCTGACATTTTCCAACTATGACTTCAGAATGATACTGAGCTACTCTTCAGAAAAACCAAATAAGTTCTTTTGTGAAAAGGTCAACATATTACTATTATGGTTCACAAATCTGCTATCAGGACTGCTATCATAAGAAGACTCATTCTTAAGAAAATGAGAACATTGAAGCAAGCTTTGGTGAATGCATTGCCTGTAATATCAGAGAACAGAAGGTAAAAATTGAAGACTTTCAGGAAAACAAGTGAAGTTGATGAGATATGCATTCCTTTTGACGTGCCATGCTGCTTATGAATCCATGTTCATATTTATACCTCCATTAGCATTCGAGAGCAACTAATCACATGTTAATTTTTATTATGCTTTGAATTGTGTTTACTTAACATTTGCAAATGAAGAGGACTAATTTACATTTGCTGCACCAGGCAGATCAGAAGTTCATCTTCAGATGATGTTTAAATTACATTAGGAAAATAGTATTTATTTTAAGAAAAAAATGTGTAGGGAAATGCATATTTAAATGTGAACTTTTATTCACCTTTTTAAAAAGACCACTGAAGAAAAATAGGTGGATAAATTAATAGGAGTTTGGCTGATATGGACTGAGACCAATTCATTCATGTTTTCTAGCTGAATCAGGCCTAAGGACATTCTACATTTCCTCAATCACCATATTAAATATTTGAAGTTGGCGACAAACAATAGTAACTGTTCTTAGTCTCTATCTGAGTTCTAAAAGAAATATTTCATATATAAAAATCTGTTTTGCCCTGTGATAGATTGTATACAAGGGAGCCCTTCCTGCTTGAATTTAGTTAAACTTGGTTTGTATAGAAGCATTTTCTCCAATTCTAGTATCCCAAGCTGATACCAATGGTAACCACGCACACAACACACTATATATATATAGTGTATTTTGGATGTTCAGGAGTAGTAAATAAATAGAGAGGGAAATTGTATCTCTGAGTCGAGGAGAGGCCAGGCAAGGCACTCCTTGATGTGAGTGATGTCAAATTGGCCACGCCCACCCAATCACATGACCACCCATCATGTCCACCCAGTCACATGACCACCAAGCCACATCCACCCAGTCACATGACCACCAAGCTACACCCACCCAGTCATATGACCACCAAGGCATACCCACCAAATAAGCCACNACCACCAAGCCACATCCACCCAGTCACATGACTACCAAGCTACACCCACCCAGTCATATGACCACCAAGGCATACCCACCAAATAAGCCACGCCCACAGAACCAATAGTAAAAATTTTTGAATCCCACTACTGCCCAAAAGTTTAGCTACCACTTTCCTAGACCAAAAGAAGAATCTGGCACAACTTGTAGTGTCAAGCATCCAGAAAGTATCCATGATATTAATCACTCCTAGATGTTATCTCTTCAATTGATTTATTAGGAACAGATCTTTGAATCTTTGAAATTCAGCTGCCATGTAGATTGCACCCAATTGAAGAAAATAAAAGGTAAAAAAATGTTTCAGCTATTTGTCATTGCATTAGCAAACTTATTCTCACAATAACAAAGAAACTGTTCCAATGGCTAACAAAAAAAACTAAAATCCTTTTATAACTAAAATCAACAGGTGGAGACTGAAGCACAACACAGATAATTGGCTGAAAGAACCAGAAATGAGAGGAAAGGGCAAGCATAGAAAAAGTACTAAAAACAATAGATTTCCTGGAGGCATTGAACATGAATTATGAAAGCTTTTAAAAATCAGATTAACCTGAAAATATCCAATGTTATCATCAGTGTTATTGTTACCTTTCAGCTATTGGGCACCTGAGTGGCTGGTATATTAAACTGAGATTTCAACTGAAACTGTTTTTAATAAAGATTGATTACCCTGATGAAAGAAGGAAAGAAATAAAGGAAGGAAGGAAGGAAAGAAAGGAAAGAAAGGAAAGAAAGAAAGAAAGAAAGAAAGAAAGAAAGAAAGAAAGAAAGAAAGAAAGAAAGAAAGAAAGAAAGAAAGAAAGAAAGAAAGAAAGAAAGAAAAGTAAAACAAGGCTCCATATCTCATCAGAATTTGTTGGCAGTTAGAAGAAAATAGTAAAAAAAAAGTCAATTTAAGACTATACACAAATTACTTAAATAAAGTTATATTAGAAATTTGATTTTTAGAAAAAACTTAAACTGATCATTCTGTGTCTTTGCTCTATGTGCTTACTTAATATACCTAATATTGTAAATCAAATTGTCTCTGCCAGCTTCTGAATCCATCTATGTTCTGTTTAACAGAACTTCTTCACAGTCCTTATTTCAGCAGCCCACAATTAAACTCATCTGTAAAATGAATAGAGGAAAAATTTCTAACTAAGAATCATGGTCTATAAATTGTTTGTTTATCCTACAGGACATGTTTCCCTGTGGATTTAAATGTTAGAAAGATGAGAACCAAAGAGGATCACTTAAAAAGACCTAGTCCTTTCCAATTTTTATGTTTCATTAGAAGGATAATTTATTTAGTCTTCCAGTAACTTACATGATGAAGAGCATCAGCATCATTAATAAATATTATCATTTTCACTGCATTGCTAGTCTCTGGGTGAAAGAATTCCTTTCAGTTACTGTTAGTGAATTCATCCTGAAGAAGTGAGAGAGAGAATTGATCTGTTGTCTGATCTTCCATCGATCGGGGCTACTATTGCCTTGATATATTACTCTGTATTTCCAACTTTGTTGCAATGATAGGCACACTTAATTGACACTTTACACAGCAGACAGGTCTAAAAATAACTTGTAGGAGCAGAAGATTGACATCAGTGACAAATGTTGCCACTCTTTCTTGATGTGCATTACCGAAGGTATTAGTTCATATGCACATTGCTCCCAAGACACTAAAACAAAATATCGAAAGATTTGACATTTATGAGTTTCCTATCACTCCTGTTACAATGTTGCAATCATTCTAGATGGAATTTTTAAAATTAAAATAAATATAATCTTTAAACTATATTATAAAATGTTATTATTTAAGAGAGATTGATCAGATAAATGCACAGTCTTCTGGCTAATCTGTCTAACTTGTGATGTTCAGCCTTTTGCTGTTGTATCTTCAAAGAATACATCTACTTGGGATTGTGTGGTTGTGTGTGAACAGAGGTGACAAGGGGCCTTCTTGAATCAGCAGCATAAACTGAAAGAAGACTGTCTACTTAAACTGTGTCCTTTTCTCTTTCCTATAAATCATTTGTAATTAATTAACACCTATTTTTGGTTTTAACCGTGCAAATAATTGTAACAGCAATACTGTATGCATGCATTTATCTTCTTATTTCTTTTTAATCCTTAAGGCTAGGACACACTGGCCAATGGCTACAAAACGTATGTAAAAAGGACACAGCGGATGAGCAAATTTTCCATCCGCTGTTATCCGCTCTCAAAAGTGCCCCAAGTGCCCAAATTTTGCATAACAGACAGGACAACACGGATAAGAACTGGACGTGGGGAGGATGTAGTGGGATGAAAGCGGAACAATGTTCGTAGGAAGGCCTAGCCGATGGAGCGGGATGGAAGCAGATGACACCATCCACCAGGCGGTTCCGACGGGAGAACCAGAAAAGCAGCACGCGTAGCGGATAGGCGCGGATGCATAGCAGATGACGCGCATGCATCTGACGCCTATAGGATTGCATAGCGAGATGCAAAAGTGTTCCAGTTGCGCATGTGGGGATGGATTGAATTGTGTTAAGCCTCCGCGGATATAAAAGGATGCAACTCGCACAGTCAGGGTCACCAGTTCAGAGGAAGACCTGGCGCCAGAGACATCTTGAGAGAACACCATGGTAAGAAGTAGGACAGCCTGTGCCTACTCCTGCAGCGCCTGGGAAGGAGACAGAACCACCATCCCACCCCCCTGGTGCTGGCTCCTGAAGCCTGCTGCTGCTGCTTGCTAGCTGCCTGTGGTGCTCTGGTGTTGCTTTGCCTTGCCTGCTGTCTAGATGCTTCTCCTGGTCCTGCGTGCTGCTGGTGCTTTCCTGCTCCGTGTGCCATATGCCGTGCTTTCTCCTGCTGCTGCTGCTACTGCCTGCTCTCTTGCTGCTGGCTTGCTTCTCCCTGCTGCTGCCTGCTGTGATGGACCAGCCCAGGCCCTCAAAAAGCCCTGCTGCTGAAGGCCCTGAAGCCCCTTGCCAGAGGGAGAAGAGGGCAAGGCAAGTAGAAGGGGGAGGGAAACAGTACTCCATTCCGAAGACCATGAGGATGGAGGTGCTGAATGGCTGAGGCAAATGGAGTACCTGTTGGAGGAAGCGCGCCACAGGCTTATCGTGACACCAAGTGGAAGCAGCAGCTGGAGAGAGAAGGCGGCGAGAGCTGGGCTACACTTGTCAGATGTCCCTCCTTTGGTATAGTGGGAAACACACATGCATACCTTGAAGGTATTGACAAGCTCACCTGAAGAACATCCGGCAGGCGCTGTTCAAGATTCACTACCGCACCCGAGGAGACCTATGTTCTATGGCCAGGTGCAGCTTCCGTGGAGGGTGATCCCACTGAAGACAAGCCCGTCTGTCAAACCCTCTCCCTCAGACAGCCCACAGGAGAGCACTCCTCTTCCAGGCCAGGAGACAGCTACAGTGTTCCAGGCAGAGTGTCTTTCGGGGCCCCATGACGAGACACCCCCCCGACAAGGCTGCACTCCCCATGCCACGAGGGACATGCGAGAAGATCCTCCCTGTCTCAGAACTGGAGCAAGAAGAATCAAGCCACCAGAGGCACCAAGCGTACCCCCACCCCCAGCCTCCACTTTCCACAAAAATGGCAAGAGAGGCAGAACCGGGAGGGACAGCGAGCCACACTGGTTCCTCTTGGAGACGGGACACAATCAAAGCCAGCACAATCTCCTCTCCCAGCTGGTCCACTTCTGACATACCATCCTCCAAACCAGCAAGCCAAATTCCATCACGAACGTGAGCCCAGACCCTACATAGACATGCCCGAGCCCCGATTACCCCCATTGGCGATGAAGGAAGGATCACAGCTCTTCTGCACCACCCTCCAGGCCCAAGCTGAACCTGCTCCTACCGCACTCCAGGTTTGTCCTTCCACCGCCAGGCGATGTCACAGCCCTCCAACAGATGTTCAAGCAGCCCCGCCGCCTTACCTCAAGGCTACCTACTACCATGGACTTCCCACAGCAGAATGGCAGCCCTCCAGTCACACCCCGTCCTCAACACCACAGACGCCCACAGACGCCTCACCTGGGACCCAGCTGCCAGACCCAGACAAGCCCCACTACACTCGTCTTCCTCCACCCCACAGCCAAGCCCTTCCGTCAGACACATCTGTCATCATCTTGGGCCTCACATCCCAGTGCTTGATGAAGGCCACTGCTCAACCATACTGTGACTGAGTCAAGCTCTCTGAGAGATTCCTGCACACACCATTCTCCGAAGTTGTACCTCTCACGGCCAGCGCCACCCCCAATGGCTGCCTCAGACCAGCATTCCAGCATACAGTCACCTCCACAGTCCCTGGCCCGCTTGAACATCCTGCAGAACCACTGGGCACGCCCATCAGAGTGACTGAGAAGATGTGACATGATGACTGAGTTGTTACACTCCTCACTTATCTGCTTAAGAGCATCTTTATTGGGTGTCATGGTTTGCTTGTTTAAATAAAGTCATACAGTTTGTTATAATAAATGTTTATCTTTGCTTCACACACTTGGTTCATTTTTTTCTTAATAAAGTAGTTGGGGAAAACTTTGCAAAAACAGGCGTAAAGCCTTTGATGTTTGTGGGATGGTAAGGATAGCTGTGGGATGATAGCATGTGGATGGGTAAGGATAGTTGGATGGATAGCTGTGGATTGCGTAAGGGATACCTGCTGGATAGATAATCCCTTACAGTGCAAGCATTAGTGGGACTGTATGTCCACCTCCCAGCATGCCACCCACCATATGACCCTTTATTATCAGTAAACAATTTAATCAGTTGATCAAGAACCATTTCAAAACATAAACAAAACTATTATTGCCCTTTTCATTGTAAGGCCATCTAACGATACATGGCACAATGTCATCAGTGTGATGAAACAGCTCTAGGCACCATTCATTCAAGCACTACCATCCTGTTTTGCCACCGTCACTGCTCCAGTCGGGAATTGCACCAGTTTGTTCAGCGAGGTTGCACTGCTTCTTCCCTTCACGTTGAATCTCTGGTTGGGAGCCTGTACATCCACAAGTGTTCTATCAGGTTTTCGTCCTTGCTTCCATTTCATCAGCTGCCATGTCCACATTGCCCTTAGAATGGACAGTCCACAAGCCCTGATTCGTGCAATACTCGGTAGTGGTGCACTATTGAGATTGTGCAGATGCAGCAAGATTCCACGGATTGCTACCTCACAGTCTCCATGTGGCGTGATAGTGCTGATCGTATTGGGTGTTGAGAAGTACCTGGAAACCCTGTTGTGCCAGGATGCAAAGGACGTTCTCCACACCCGTCTTGCCCTGGACAGGCCTGATAGTTGAAGATCCTCTCTTCCACAGGTGAGGTTCTTTGAAGTGTAGGGCCTTCAGTGGTTCAGGTTCTGAGGGAAGAAGGTGTCCATCACCCACGTATGAAGTAGGGGCACATCTTGTCTGTCTGGGTTAGGGGGTCTGGACTCTGGGAAACCCCATTGTTAGGTTGCATTCCCAGCCCACCCTTTGGAGGTCACTGGCAGGTTGTATATCTTGGGCATCTGAAGCTCGACCCATTGCCTGGAGAGCATGATGTACAGATTCTTGCTAGTCAGATCCAGAACCATGCACACAGAGGATGATACTGAAGCAAGCCTCTTTGTAGTTGAAATAATTGGGCCCTGGTTGGCTGGAGCTTTGCAAGGCCATTGTTGCTTTCCACTCTATGGCTCCAAGCGGTGTTGCGGGAAAAGTATCCACCTCTGATACCACTGCTCTGCCGAACTTTACTCCAGCACTTTCTTCAGTGCGTGGGGCACTGCGAAGCAGCCTCCTCGCACGTATTCTTCGATGCATGGCTGCTCCATTCTCTGGACCACTTTGCTGATGCTGTTGTGTGGCATCCTCCAGGCATACTGCAATGTTTCTGTATGTGGTCACCCATGAGGCCAGATGGCGCTGAGTCATGCACCACTTCAGTCCAGGCGTCCAGGTGGGATGGAAGTGGTGCTTGCGCTGGTCAACCTGGGTCTCAGGACGCTCCATAAATTCATCAAACCTGGGCCAGTGGCATTCTCATGAAAGTGCCTGGAATACGACGAGGGTCTTCATTCCTCAGCCTCCACCATCAGCTTGTCATAAGAGTCCAAACTAGCCACTCTTCTGCGCCAATCCATTCTTCGGACCCAGACAGCTCTTGGACGTCTTCCTCCTTCGGCCTAGAAAGGTTGTGAACGAGTCTGAAGAGGCTTGGTTCTGGTGTTTGACTGACTGGCTGGCTACCAAAAGCAGTGTTGCAATAGCATCCATTGTGTAGATCAAGTGATTGAATGTGGGAAGAGCAAGAGCCAAGGCTGAATGTCTGTACACCAGGGCTGCTGGACGTGAAAGTGAGATCCACGGTAATTTCCTCACCCTTTTATCAGAAAATGTCGGGTTTTCGCTAAGTGTGGCCTTCAACATATATTCTTAGACATCCTCCAGACATCCTAAATATCCGCAGATAGCGTTCCCATGTACAAATTGTTTTGTCCGTTTTAATGCTTTATATCCGAGCTGCATCCCGACTTTCATCCTTTCTAATGTCCGTGCCTTACTAACGTGTGTCATGACGTTCCGCGTTCTTTTCCACTTCCTCCCTCTTTCCGCTTTCGGCTGGAAGCAGATGTGAGTTGCTTGCGGATGGCCAGCAGGATGCCGAGAGGATACATCGGACGTTCTGTAACGGATACAACGGACGTAGAACATGTTGCTTGGTCCATATGTTGTACACATGTAGATCGGTAAGCGCTGGCGCGAAAGTTCATCCACTCAAAAAGTTTTGTGCAGCTCAAAACTTTTTGAGCAGATGAAATCGCAGTAGATGGATTTTTGATGGATCGAGCGTATGAAAGACGTACGCAGTGAGTATACAATGGATGCATCACGTTTTTCAACGGATGGCAAGCTTTTTTGTCTGTTTTACATCCTCTTTGCATCCGTTGGTGCAGTTTGACATGGGCTTAAAAAGCACTATCTCCATATCTATCCTATTTGGCTTTTCTAATAGTGTGTGTGTACTGCAATGGTGGGATTCAAAAAAATGTCTGAAGTTACAGTAGCATAATGTAAAGATTTGTTTGGTAATTGCAATGGATTATATTAAATACCTGCTAATTTATGTTCCTAAAATATATCTAAATATCTTAATAGTTTTAGAAAGTGTTTTTTCAGAAATTAATATATGGATGAAAATATATTTATGTGGTAAACTGATATTTTTAGAATACTCCAAGTTTTAACTATGTACTAAAAGACTCTGCAATGTTTATCCCAAATAAATATTTTGTTTGCATAGATGTTATTGATGAAATTTACCAGATATTTAAAAATATCATTGGACTTTTGTTTTAACAACTGCATCTATGTGTATTTCCATTAAGATCCTTGCAATTACTAGTCTCTTTCTGTAGAGAATACTTTGTTCCTGGGCAGACAAGTTGGGTCTTGATAGTCATTGATTGGATTTTAATGTTGAGGCTCATGAATATTTCAATTTATGGAGAAAAAAACTATCCTAAAAATAGAGAACAAAAATTATATTGGAAGGTAGGGTACATACTCCATATCAATTACTTTGTAATTACTATTCTAAAGTCCCCCCCCCCTTAATTTCAAGTGGTATTTTGCCTCCAGTGGGGAAATAATTAAGTATATTTTAATATCTGAAGTTGGACTGGAACTTTGGTTGAGGAACCAAAGAATGAGTATCTGCAATTAAACCAAGGGATATTTTTTAAAATTTAAAATTAAAACTGATGAAACAAAAGATCTTATTTCAAGTGTACTGGTGACTCTGAAGGATGTGTGAAAAATGTCAGATTTCTATTACATTTGTAAAAAATTAAGAACTATTAACTCATATGATTATGTTTTATGAATCACTGACATCCATCTGGAATAATATTTTAATGTACATAGGAAATTGATGGGGATTTTTTAGCATTAAGAAATGTTGATGTTACGTTAAATTGTGTTCCAAAGTATTGAAATTTAATTATTTTTGAGGACTTATGAATTGGGCCATTGGTCATATTCAAGAGATGTGAGATTTGCCCATTTCTGAAAAGGCAATGTTATCTACTAATAAAAAAAATGGCTCAGTGTGCTTTTATACATGATAGATTTTTATTTTTATTTTATAATGTTGGACAGCCATTAATCATTTTCCTTATGTAGATGTAGAAATGTTTTGACATTTGGTTGATATGTGACATGTTGATAGTTTCTCTATTTTTTAATCTTTCATTTTTATACTTTTTTCACATATTTCTTTCCTGGCTTTTTAGTTTAGTTCTCTTTTAACCTCTTTTATTCTCATTTTCCTAGTGGCATAAGCATAGTGGCATTATCTAGGGTTACATTTCCCTGTTATTCTTGCTGTATAATTTTTTTTCTACTTCTTCTTGGAAAATTCTTTTCAAATCAAACATACAATTAGGTGTCATTACATGCACTGCATGCTTGTGATCTTCCTATTGTTTTGTATTAATTTTCAAGTTCAAGGGAAACCATTTCAAAATCATTCTTCCTTGCAAAGATTTCCTTGTAAATTTGAGGTACATTTTGGGCTATTGTCTTGATGCAAACTCTTTTCAGCTTTCATAACTTAACGGGTTATATTGATATTTTGAATCCATTTCTCTCCCCCCCCCCCCNGAATCCATTTCCCCCCCCCCCCCCGAAGTTTTTCTTTGGTACTATAGACAAAAAATAATATGACTACCTACACACTTAGCAATCAGCAAGGAGTTTTGCTCAAATGTTTCACCCTTTTTCTCCAGATGCATCTTGTGTGATTGTAGTTGAACAGACAGGCTGTTTGTTTTGATCCAAATCATTTTGGATGAGCTTGGAGAAAATATTTCCTTCTGACTTTCCCATGGAGATCATTGTGATATAAACAATCCTCCACTGTAAACCTGTAGGCAATTACTTCACTATCAGTTAATTTTTTCAGTAAAGTATTTGCAGTGATTCTCTGATCTAATCAAATTTTCAAGCAATTTTATCAAAGCTGCTTCTTGATATCTCAGGTTTTGCCTTGACTTCATCATTTCAATGTAAATTCTACTTCTGAACAATATTTCTCACAGAATGTAAACAGGAATATATGAGCAGAGTTCCCCAGGCCTGAAATAGTGAATATTCTTCTTTTTCAGATGTTCAGAGAGCTGCTTAGAAGGACATATGGTTGCAGAAAGTGGGCAGAACATAGCCTGAAAGGTTTGAAGGGTTAGAGTATTTATTCACCAGTGGGATTGTGTTCTCTTGGCTAATTATAGATATAATGAGTCAGTCATCCTTGAGACTTTATTAACAATTTTATATTAAAAGAGGGGGGGAGGAAGAATAAAAAATACTTGTGACTTACTGAACATTTTGTGGCAAAAATCATTTGATTGAAGTGACAAATTTTAGCATGAAAGTGTGTCTTATGGGTATTTTCTATTTCCATTCTACCATTAGGAATTGGACTTAGAAGCAGTCTATGCAATCCTAGTAATGTAGTAATTACATATCATCCCATTTTAAAGCATATTAATGATATTGATATTATAATATCTGTTGTGTATAGAGCTTAATAGACTCCAAATACCTTAAACTGATTGGCTGAGAAGGCCGCTCTCAGATTGGTTATTTAGGAACCAATCTGATTGGCCCGCCGGATGGCAGAAACACTTAAAATACTGTCATTGGCCACCAGCCACGAGCAAGCTGCTATAAGAAGGGCTGCCATGGCTTGGGCTGTTGTTCTGTTACCATTGCATTACTTGTTGAAATAAAAGAGTTGTTGT
>BHFT01015770.1:0-77170 GCA_004320025.1 Laticauda laticaudata | reverse complement strand
CTGGAGATGGTATCTTGTGATCCCAAATGAAGAATGATCGATTGGTAGGAAAACAGGGTGGGGAATTTTCCTGCAGATTTTTTGGGGGATTTTCCCACAGTTTCTGGTCCATGGGATTTAAAATTATGAGTTTGGTGGTCCCCAAGGTCCGAAAGGTTGGCAACCCCTGCTCTAGCCTGATTACAACAATCCCATTTGGTAGTGTGAAAGGACAGACTTCCCAAACTTATGGTAAACACTTGTGTTTGTTTCTGCCCCTCCCTTCTTGGTCCTCTCCCATTATCAGGACAAACCATCTGCCAATCCAGCCAGAGCTATCAACCAAGCACCTACATTTAAATGAACTGTCATAAATTGAGGACTACCTGTATTGATAAAGTCTCGAAGATATGTAGGTCAGGGGTACTCAACCTCTGATCCGTGGACCGCCACTGGTCCATGATATGCCAGCAACTGGTCTGTGAAAGCAAGTGAAGTCCCATCTGTCGGTTGCAAGCAGCATGCAAAACCAGGCCCCTTCCGGTCCCTGGAAAAAACTTTCTCCAATCCACGGTGCCCAAAAGTTTGGGGGCCACTGGTGTAGGTGATATTATCATCATCCTAAAACAACTTATGCAAATAAAGCTCCAAACAAGGAAACTATATGAACCTGAAACATATGTTTTCTTAAATTCTCCTGTTGGCCACCAGCCGAATCAGATGAGGAGGAGATGTAGGAGTCAGGGCCAGCATCAAGGCAACCTGAGAGCTCTGAGAAAGAAGAAGGAATGGAGCTTGCAGAGAGAGAGAAAAGCAGAGGCAGAACCTGGGCCATCCATCAGCCCTCAGATGGAGAATCAGCAGATCCCAGGTCTGGAGGTGTCTGATGAGGAAGAGGTGGAACAGCTGGGTCCAGTGCCTGATGCACGGATGCGCAGAAGGCAGAGGAGAGGAGAGTGGTGGAAATCTATGGGCTGGTCCTTGGGACCGCTTCTAGCAAAGCCCCACCCTAGCTCTGGGGATAAAAGGCAGGGGGCAGAGATGAATAGCTGTGCCAGACAACTATTCATCTCCCTACTGGACAGACTTGTTACCCTGTGGTGATACAGGAACTTTTTGCCAGGGCTGCTGGTGCTCCGAATAAAGGAAACATTTAGTTAACTACAGAGGATTTGTTATGTTTCGGAGCCAGGTCAGAACAAAGAGCTGTAGCAAATCCATTGCCATTGTTCTCTATGGATACCATCTAGATTTTCAAATGAGTCCTCGGATCTTCATCCTTTCTATGGACAAGATTTGTTCTCTATCTCTCTCTGCAGATATCTTTGTACTTATCGCCTCTGTCCCAGTGGTTGCTGTTGGCAACCAAGGCAATGTCCTAGCTACATCTCTGAGAAGTCTCCGTTTCCTCCAGATCTTGAGGATGCTGCGTATGGACCGAAGAGGTGGCACCTGGAAGCTTCTGGGATCAGCTATTTGTGCACACAGCAAAGTAAGAAGGGAAGAGATAGGAGAAGATAGTATTCTAGCTCAGGGTTGAAGTGATGCAGTGGCTTAGAGGTGGAGCTTTCACCTCACAACCAGGAGGCTGTGAGTTCGATCCTAGGTAGAGGCAGATATTTCTCTCTCTGGGCACACTGAGAATATATCTGCTGAACAAAACTCTGNTATTTCTCTCTCTGGGCACACTGAGAATATATCTGCTGAACAAAACTCTGCATTGGTGACAGGAAGGGCATCCGGCCGTTATACAGCTCCATTCAGTTGCCCAGACTCCACCCCACAAGGGATTATGGGATTGATAAAAGAAGATGATTGGTAGCTCAGGGTTGAACTGTGGGGTCCTCTGTCAACTTGCTTGTTTTCTTGCAGACATTTCATTATTCAATATCATCAGTGCTAGAAGGAAATGGGGAAGATGGGGAAAGAAAAATAGAATTAAAGCAATGCAGCCATAAGGGATAAATTATCCACAAAAGTACCAGTACTGGTCCAGATTGAATATTCATAGTAGTTTGGGGATCATTGTTAGGGCTGATATAAGAATGGATCCACACATCAAAAGAGCATCTCCTGACATCTCCTTTGGATCTACTTCATGTTGATCTTTACAAATCAGCATTCGCATTTGCTAACCTCTCATGTCTGTTTAGACATCAGGGATAGTTCTGAGTAGGAACATTAGCTGCTTCTATTTCTTATCCGTGGTAATCACTGAAGATAATCTCTTGTCATGCCAAAGAGAATGAGAAACAGGTAGCAATGATGTGGGTGACAAGATAGACTCATGAAGAAAGAGGAGGACTTTTTGAGATTCTTGCCCAAAACAACAAAACCTCTTGGGACAACCCTGAGGGTGTCAGGGTAAATTAATTTAATTAGGTTGAATGTTTCATTGCTTATCCAAGTAGCTTTTTCAGAGTGACTGAAGAAACTACTTGGATAAGCAGCATAACACTTCAAACAAAAACAAAAAAAGGAAAAGAAGACCAGTCGCCATGACTCCACTTCCAAAAAACCCTACCTGGATGACTGAGAATCTTCATCAACTTCATTTAATTTCCCTAAATTTGGACTCTCGTGGTTTGGTTGAGTGTTTTCCTTTTGTTTATGGCAATCTGTTCTCTCTTAGGAGCTCATCACTGCCTGGTACATTGGATTCTTAACCCTTATTCTCTCCTCGTTCCTGGTTTATCTGATGGAGAAGGACGTGCTTGAAAAAGATGAGGATGGAAAGGAGACCAAAGAGTTTGGGACCTATGCTGATGCCCTCTGGTGGGGACTGGTCAGTATCAATGGTGATCAAGCTGATCTCTTTCAGATCGTTGATCTGATCATTGCAGGATTTTTCCACTTTAAGGGACTTGCGTGGGCTCTGTTCATACTGCATTGCTGACCCAGATCACTTAGTCTTAGTTGTACAGTCTGCTCAGCCTGCGTAGTGTTAGTGCTGATGCAGGTGGGTCTGTGTGTTTTATGATTTGACTTAGAATGAATACCCAAGTCATGAGTGAATTTTGCAAAATTCCTGTAGAAATTTCCAAAATTCCTGTAGACGCAGTCGTTGGGTAGTATTGGTTACAGGTAGAGGAAGGAAAGGAAAAGAAAGGAAAGGAAAGGAGGAAGGAGATGGATGGGAAGGAGGGAGGGGTTAGAGAAGGAATGGAGATGGGTGGGGGAAGGAAGGAAGGAAGGAAGGAAGGAAGGAAGGAAGGAAGGAAGGAAGGAAGGAAAAAAAAAAGAAAGCAGGAAGAAGATGGATGGAGGGGTAAAATAAGGAAGGGAGATGGGTGTGGAAAGGAAGGGAAGAAGGAAGGAAGGAGAAGGATGGGATGGAGGGGAAAGAGAAGGAAGGGAGATGGGTGGGGGAAGGAAGAGAAGAAGGAAGGAGATAGATGGGAGGGGGGAAGAGAAGGAAGGGGAGATGGGTGGGGAAAAGAAGGAGAAAAGGAAGGAGATAGATGAGAGAGAGAGGTAAGAGAAGGAAGACAGGTAGGGGAAGGAAGGAAGGAGTAGGGGATGAATAGATGGGTAGATGGGGAGGAGGGAGGAAGGGATGGAAGAGTGTAGGAGAAAGAAGGGAAGGAAGGAGTAAGGGATGGATGGGGAGGAGGGAGGGAGGAAAGGCAGGAGGGAAGGAGAAAGAAGGGAAGGAAGGAAGGAAAGAGTAGGGTTGGATGGAGGTATGGAAGGGGAAAAGGGAGGAAGGGATGGAGGGAGAGCAGGAGAAGATAGGAAGGAGAAAACATTTTACAGTCTTGTGTGAAAACAAAACTTGCGGAATGACCGTTCTGCACCATATTCCAGCAGACGGAAAAATCTTACGGACAGTAGGAAATGCCCAGGGCCCTCCAGGGCATAGCTCCTCAGCCTTACCAGTCAGGTGAGGTGCAGAGGTCTGGGTGTGGAAGGGGGCATCTGGAAATGCCAAGGAATCATTCTTCTTGCCCGTTTGCTTTGTCTTTCTTACAGACTGTCCCAAACATTCTCCCCACAGATTACGCTGGCAACAATCGGCTACGGGGACAAGACACCCAAAACCTGGGAAGGGCGCTTGATCGCAGCGGGGTTTTCCTTAATCGGAGTTTCCTTTTTTGCCCTTCCGGCTGTAAGTTTCCTCAAGGACTTCCTGAGAAATAAGGGTGCTGCCCAGTGGCGGGATTCAAACTTTTTAACTACCGATTCTGCGGGCGTGGCCAGGTGTGCATGGCCAGATGATCAAGTGACTGGGTGGACCTGTCTATGTGGTGGTTTTTTCCCCTTTCGCAGCACCCCCCTACGCCCCATTTTTTTGCCTACTGGGCCTCAGGGAAGGCTCCTGGGAGCAAAAATGAGGCATGGGGGGGTCCGTCCAGCACCCCCCCTGCACCCCATTTTTTTGCCTACTGGGCCTCAAGGGAAGCCTCTTGGTGAGGTAAGTACAATAGCAAGGGGGGATCAGCTGTGCCGTGCGATTTAGATTTGAAAGCAAGAAATCCGATGATTTCCTGCTTTCTAGCTAATCTAAATTACGTGGCCCAGCTGATCGTCAGAAGTACCGGTTTGGTGAAACCGGTAGCATTTTTTATTATCAGTTTGCTCAAACCAGGCCGAACCAGTAGAATCCCACCACTGGTTCTGTCCTGAAATCTTTCTTGCAATTCCAGAAAGTTTCTTCCTCTGGAAATATAAAGGGCATCCATTTCTGTATGCTTGAGAATTTCTTCTTGATTTTTTCTTTTAATTTTGGAGGGAGTAAAGGCATTACTGGCTTTCGTGATGTATCTTTCCATTACTCTGGTGCCATACTAGATGCTCAAACTTTTCAATACAGATAGTCCTTGACTTACGATCATAATCAAGCCCCAATCTCTGTTGCTTTTTTTTTTATTAATAATAATTATTATTTTGAATACAAAAAATAGAAACATATACATCTAAATACAAAAAAAGAGAAAAAGAAAAAAAACACAAATATTACAGCGCATTCCCCACCTCTGAGACCTTTTTCCCACTTATATTTCTTATTTTATAACAATTAAAAGATATACAATATATTCCAATTGTGCCCTTATCTCCTACAAAACAACCTATACTCTTGAGTACATTTTTTTCCCCTTTGCCTTCCACCAACACTGTTTTTTTATAAAATCCCCCCATATTACATTATAATTGTTTGCTTTAATCGTCCTTTTTAAAATTTAATTTCTGTTGTTAATTTATCATTTGTTGCCTTACTGCAAATTTCCTTATACCCCTCATTTCTTTGAATATCCCAATTTCGCCCCCAATATTTAGAATAGAATTCTTTATTGGCCAAGTGTGATTAGGCACACAAGGAATTTGTCTTGGTGCAAATGCTGTCACTGTACATAAAAGAAAAGGTACATTTGTCAAGAGTCAAGAATCATCAGGTACAACACTTAATAATAGTCATAGGGTACAATAAGCAATCAAATAATACTTGGAAACAGTCAATATAAATTGTAAGGATACAAGCAACGAAGTTACAGTCATACAGTCACAAGTGGGGGGGAAATGGGTAATAAAGATGATAAGATTAACACTGATAATAATGCAGACTCAGTAAATAGTTGGACAGTGTTGAGAAAATTATTTGTTTAGCAGAGTGATAGCATTCGGGGAAAAAACTGTCCTTGTGTCTAGTTGTTTTGGTGTGTATTGCTATATAGCGTCTTGAGGGTAGGAGTTGAAACAGCTGATCGTTGGAGCAAACTGAACCGGTTTGCTCCCAGTTGATCCTCAGAGATACCAGTTTTCCTGAACCAGGTCGAACCAGTAGTATCCCACCCCTGCCTACAGGGTCCCTTCCAACTCTGTTAATCCTGTTACAAATAAGTTCCAGAATGCCCTCAACCTTCTCATTCAAAAAAAAAAAAAATATTATTNTTACAAATAAGTTCCAGAATGCCCTCAACCTTCTCATTCAAAAAAAAAAAAAATTATTATTATAAGGAAATTGTCCCCATCACACTGAAGGACACATAAATAAATTTAACAAGTGCAGTAATTCTCTTAAACAATTGTTTAAGAAAAGCCATCAAATGGAACAACACTCACTTAGCAACTGTCTTGCTTAGCAGCCAAAATTTGTGGCTCAGTTGTGATCTTAAGTCGAAGCACTACCTATAACAAGTTTGCACTAACAAAAACCCAGCAAAATTGTTTTACCACCATTATAATTTGCAAGCATAATATGTAAGCACCATTACAGTCATAATGTAAGTGGAATCTGTATATCCTTGTACAGGATATGAGAAATTGACAGGAGGAATTAGAAATCCTAACCACAGGAAAGCAAGGGTGACCTGTTAAATATGATCCAAACTTGGTGAGTGGGAGGCATGTTTGGAATATTGAATCCAAGGGTTACTTGTTAGTCCCAAAAAATGGTAGGCAGAAGAGAGGGAATTCTTGACTATGGAAGCACCAACAACACCAGATGGTGATAAAGTGTCCCATATGTCTTATATTCTTCTTGCTATAATTTTTATGAGCATTCCTAGTCTCATATCTCATTTTCTCCAGGCTTCATTGGATTATATTCAGCTTCTGCTGTCCTGAAAAATTAAGAGAAAGAACAGATTCTAACTCCTTGTTATGTGGTCACCAATTTTTAATTGCATCCTACATTTTTCACGAAGAAATATTTCAAGCATTGATTTGTTCATCTTGACTTACAGGGCATTTTGGGTTCAGGACTGGCCCTAAAAGTCCAGGAACAACATCGCCAAAAGCACTTTGAAAAAAGAAGGAAACCGGCAGCTGAACTCATACAGGTTTGCACGTCCTGCTTTTCTGTAACACGGGGTTGGAAGCATGCATAACAACCGGGCCTTTGAAAGCCATAATGTAGGATACGGGTCTCCAAACTTGGCAGCTTTAACACTAGTGGGCTTCAACTCCCAGAATTCCTCAGTTGGTTTAAAATCTTAAAGTTGCCAAATATGGAGACTTCTGGAGAAGAGCAGGCAGTGGCTGGAGATGGAGTCAAGTAAGTCATCAGCCTAAAGTCTTTGATGTTCAAACAGTATAAGTCCAACCCCTCTTGAATTCTGTTGACTCTTATCTAGCTTCAATTTAGTGCTGTTAGTTGGCTAGATTCTTGGCATGAACAATAAATCATCTTAACTAGTGGTGGGATTCTACCAGTTTTTGTACCAGTTGGGTGATAGTGCACTTCGTGCATGCGCACATGTGCACAGCTTGTCAAACACCAGCTGAGGTTCTGCCACACCAATCAGCTGATAGGATAAAGAACACAAAAGTGCAGGGGCAGGTGGGAAGACTGATCCTGTCTTTTCTCCTTCTTTCTCCTCTCAGCTGATCATCAGAGCTTTTTTTTACTACCAGTTGGCTGAACCCTCTATCAGTTCATTTGAAATGGGCCGAACCGGTAGCATTTCACTGCTGATCTTAACTGGAACTCTGTGTGTGGTCCTGATTCTTTGTGCCTGACATTAATCTCCCTAAATTGGTAGTAGATAAGAGTCAACAGAATTCCAGAGAGATTGGACCTAGGCTGTCAGTGGGAACATAAGGATTCTAGTCTGATGACTTGCTCGACACCCATCCAGGCTCTGACTGCTCTTCTCCTACACATAGGGGCTGACTGATCTCAGTTCTCTTGGCTTGGACATCACAGTTGGAGTTGTATGCATTTCAGATCTTCCTTTACACACTACTTTCTGCAAAAATGCCATGTCCTCTAGACCAGGGGTCACCAACCTTTTGGACCTCAGGGACCACCAAACTCATAATTTTAAATCCTGTGGACCACAGACCCTGGGAAAATCCCCCCAAAAGTCTGCAGGAAAATTCCCCACCCCATTTTCCTACTGATCGATCAGGGACGCAAATATATTGTATTCTGGGGATGCACCTGTGAGCACTTTAGGCACTCAGTACCAAAAATATAGCCATCATGTTCTAGAAGAATGGGGGAAGGTTAAACAAAAGGGAGAAGAAATTTCCCTCTTCCTTTTGTTTTTTGTTGGAAGTATAAAGAACTGCACTGGGAGCAGAGACAAAATGTACTCTGGCTTTTTTTGGTGCCCACCACAATTCTCTCTTCTAGAACTGTGCAGTGCTAAGTCACCTTCCAAGAGGGATCTTATCTCTTGATAGTATTTGAGCTCCAAGTTCAGAAGAGGCTTTGGACTCAGTAGATAACCTAATATCTTTTGCATCGTATATCTGCCCTACTTTTCACCAATCTCTGCAGTCTCATTTTGCTTTGCTGGCCAGGAGAAAGGTGATTGTAACAACCTTCAAATGTAGGAATGAAGAATCAGTAACAAATCAAATTTTGTCTGTTGCATTGCTCAATATATTTGATTTGATTAATACTTAATACTGAGCTTGTCAATCAGAAAGGTCGGAAGATCGGTGGTTCGAATCCCTCGTGCCGTGTAATGGAGTGAGCTCNGTAATGGAGTGAGCTCCTGTTACTTGTCCCAGCTTCTGCCAACTTAGCAGTTTGAAAGCATGTAAAAATGCAAGTAGAAAAGTAGGGACCACTTTGGTGAGAAGGTAACAGCGTTCTACGTGCCTTCGGCCACATGACCACGGAGACATCTTCGGACAATGCTGGCTCTTTTGCTTTGTAATGGAGATGAGCACTGCCCCCTAGAGTCAGAAATCACTAGCATGTATGTGTGAGGGGAAACTTTACCTTTACTTAGATAATCTATCACCTTGAATAATTTTCCACATAACATTTGTTTATTAGACATACACGTACAAGGACATGCATTTGTCACAGTTGTCTTGTGTTCTCTAGGCTGCCTGGAGGTACTACGCTACTAATCCTAATAGGATAGATCTTGTTGCCACGTGGAGGTTTTACGAGACTGTGGTATCATTCCCATATTTCAGGTAAGTTCTGTACATTGGGACATTTTTTGGTCCAGTGTCTCAATTTAAATTTCTTTGAAGGATCGTCTAAGCCAAACTGGAAAGGAGGAAATGTGAAAGGACCAGCTTCGTAATGGAAAAGTAGGGAAAAAGTGTTGTTATCACCAGGAGACCCTTCCTTCAGTGGCTTCTTGCTACCTGAGGGTTATGGGAGTTCAGGTCTAGCATGTCTAAAGGACCTCGATTGGGAAGATATTTTATATTTTAACAGTGAACAGGTTCTTTATATGCAGGGGTGGGATTCTACCAGTTCGCACCTATTTACTAGAACCAGTTGTTAACATTCTAAGCAGCTCAGAGAACTGGTTGTTAGAAGAAATTACTGGCCTAATCCTATAAGGAAGGCAGGAAGGAAACATTCTGGAGTTGCTTACAGAAACCGTCTCTCCGTTAACTCTTATTACATTCTTGGAAGGACTAGACTTCCTGTCTCAGGAACTTCTCTGGAGTTTTTCCCCCTTCTTTGCTGGTGCTTTGCAACACACCTCACTGGTGAGTTTCAATGTTACCGTGACTTTTTTCACTGAATACTGGTAAAAAGTGTGAAACAACTGTCGCAGCATCCTCATGAGGCCAGGTGAGGAGATGCGTGCCTCGATGTGAGTGATATTGAATTGGCCACACCCAGCCAGTCATATGACCACCAAGCCATGCCTACCAACTAAGCCACTCCCACAGAACCGGTTGTTGTAAAATTTGAATCCCACCCCTGTTTATATGTCTATGGAGATTCTCAGTCATCCAGGCCATGGTTGTCCCAAAGGTGCTTTTTCAAGAAGTAACTGGACTTTCTGGTTTTTCTTGGAAGACATTTTGCTTCTCATCCAAGAACAGATAACAGATGACAGATAAGAGATAATCAGAGTTGGAAGGGAACTTGTAGATCATCTAGTCCAGGGGTCGCCAACCTTTTGGACCTCAGGGACCATCAAACTCATAATTTTAGATCCCAAGGACCACTAACTGGTTCTGTGGGCATGATCTAATTTGTGGGTGTGGCTTGGTGGTCATGTGACTGGCTGGGCATGGCTTGTATGTAAATATTATAAATATTTATATATTAATATTGAATTTTTTATAAAAAAAGAGCAACTGTTTGCCCAAAATCAGACAAAGCAGGCAGAATTGAGTTGCTCTACAGAACTCATTCAGGGTAATCTATCTATCTGCCAGTCGGGAGCAATGATTACTCGTCTCTTATCAAAATTGAATTCTGCTACCGGTGACAATTCACTGAGTATATTGGCGAGAGCAATCTATACTCTTCAGTAACCTATGGAGAGCTCCAAACGGGCGAGCTGGAAGATGCGAGAGAGATAAGCTCATACATATCAAGAACATGGAACCCACGATATCACCAGCAGCTATAGCATGAAACTATACTCTCTGGCACACAGAAAAAGCAGATCGGATGGTCGCAATATATATCAGGGATATATAAGTACCGAAATTATAGCAGTGTGGGGGGCAACGGTATATACTAGCGGGAGGTATATGCCGAGTCTGCAGTAGCAGCGGAGGGTCGGGGCGGACAAAAGTGGCTGTGAAGAGGTAGGCGGCGGTGAGGGTTCTCCGCGACCGCAAATCGGTTGCGGCAGACAAGCGCAGGCTGTCGTTTCTGCTGGCAACATGCGCATCGATCATCTTAGTTTGTGTTGGAAGGAGGCTGTGGTAGAGGGTGAAAAAATGAGGTCCATACATCTCTGGAGTTGGGGCCCAACACCGGAAAAAAGAAGTGAGTTTTCTCCAATGGCGCCCGACATCACGCCTGCGGAGACAAGTGGGTGCTCCTATCGCTCTCGCCAACGCAATTAGGTCTTGAATTGGAGTAATTTCACACGTGCGGTCATCAGAAGCCTACGGCATCCTGAGGATCACTCGACGGCTAATGCTAGATTAAAAACCCTTACCGATCTTGACAAATGGCGCAGTTCCAAATCTCTCTTGAAGCTTCCCTGTGATGAAGCTCCGCACAAACTTCCCAAGGACAGCCGTATCCAAATATAGGTATTGAATTGTTTCTACTACCAGCGTGTCTTCTCCTTAGCGATTCTCCACGTTAAATCTTTCCTTTGTTCGAGGAGTTTTTCCGCATCCATTATTCCTTGTCTGGCCTTTAAAAAATTGCTTGACTATCCTTTCTTCTCTCAGTCAGCCCTCAGGAATATATTGCGACACGGACGAGCTATTGCATGTCTCGCCTGAGGGTACCTTCTCTATCTAGAGCTAGCCAGGCCCAGTTTCCCTGGCAACCGTTCCGTCATATGTTTTACTCTCCAGTTCCTAATCATCCCTGGTTTGCTCTTGCTGCTCTACTCTTTTTCTGGGTCTCACACATCTTTTTTATAGGTGTGGTGACCAAAAAATGTGAATGCAAGTACGTCTAGGTGTGGTGCTTGTCTTAGCTTTATAGAGTGGTACTAGGTATCCAGTCAACTTGATGCTTGATTTAATCCCTCTGTTTAATTCAGGCTTTGACTGGAATGGTGGGGAAGTGGATAGGATTTATACTCGCTTGCAGACCGTCTGGTATTTTAAAGAGTAGTTGAGGCTACTACGTGTGAGATATTTATGCTCTGTCCTCAGGGCAGTCACCTGAGATTAGTGATAAGCGCGTGGGACGCCTTTTGTACGACTGTTTGAAAGGACTCTGCTGTAGGACTGTAAGAAGTAGATGTCGATAATCCCTCGCTCTTCTGTTGAGATGACGGCTGTTCAGTGTATCTGAGACATAAGTATGGCTTTTGAACTGAGTCTCAGAGCTAGTGGTCTCTTCTGTCAAGAATGGTGTGAAGTCTTGGCTGTCTTCAAAAGAGCCTTCATTAATGAGGGCGCTATCTGCCTAGGTTTGTTCCATGTTGGCTTGCTCTATAGTAATATGATGACGCATGCAATGAATCTTGTCCTGTAAGGAATTAGTCCTTCTATCCTCCCAGCATAAGCCTTGTGAGCTAGTTCTGAATATTGATGACACAAATAACTCGTAGAGAATAGAAGCGGCCACTTCTTCGCACTACAGCATGCATCATAAGCACTGGTAAAAGGATGGTTCTCCAGAAAAACCAGAAACATCCAGTTGCTCTTTGAAAAAGCATTTTTGGGAGTAATACTTAATGTTAATCAAAACATCAATGATGGCAGGATTTTGGGGTTTGGGTTTTTTAAGTATGGAATTGAAAACAAGTCATGAAAAACAGAGCTTTGTCACAGAACGCCCTTCCTGAATTTATCGCAATTCAATCACGAACCATCAGTGCAGATCTTAGTTCGTAGTTTGCCGACCTCTGAGATCGCTATGATTGAACAACACGCTAGCAACAAATCTGGGTTGAGGCTTTGGGTCTATTAAGAGGTAGGGAGGAAACATATGTAGAGTCCTCAAGAGATACATCACGTGTCACAGCGCACAGAGTGGAGTTATGTCTGGAAAGACGTGTACCTCTTATCCGCTAGCATTCAGGGGTCACCGAACCTGTTTGTTGTAACGCAGGAACCGGTTCATGATTATCTCATTCTTTCAACGGACCGGTACCGCTGAGTAATATGGACGACCCCACCTGCCATTGGGAGCGGCTCGCTTCCGTTGCAAAGCCCGCCTCCCCTTCGACAAAACTAAGGCGCACGAGATTCCTTCAGTCACCCAAACGCCGCTGTCCAACCGAAAAATCTGGAATCGCGCCGTCGAAATAAAGATGGCACACTCCAAGCTTTGCAGGCCCGTACACAAAAAATGATCCAACGGACCAGTCCGCAGTCTGGAGGACCGGTGGTTGGGGACCCTGCTTCTACCTGAACTCTCGTGATTCTCTTCCGCCAAACCCCAAAAAGACTTTTAACCTAGACTCTGTCTACGCATTGACCTCACCCCCTTATCCCTAAGCAGGTCGTGTAGGGGGCGTGCATAAGTGCACCAATATGCCTACCATCCCTGTCCTATTGTTTCTTTTATTTTTCTTACACATATCCATCTCATGTATTCATAACTATGTTTATACTTGTAGCTGTTATCTTGAAAGTGACTGACAAAATAAATAAATAAATACATCTCAGCTGGTTGGAGCCTCCCAAAAAGATTCCATAATGCAGCATTTGTTGCCGGACTCTCTTTTGAATGTCCATGGAAATCCTCAGTCATCCAAGTCATGGTTGTCCCAAAGATGCTTGTTCAAAAGGCTACCAGACTTTTTTTGTTTTTGCTTGAAGACAGTTTGCTTCTCATCCAGGAAGTGAACTGAAGAAGCTTCTCAAATGAGAAGTGAAATGCCTTCAAGCAAAAGCAAAGACCAATTGGAAAATCATATTTGGCTCTCTTGTAGATGCTTTTAAAAAGAAGATGCAACATTTTGGTGTCCATTTGTTCTGAAATAAAGGAGTTTTCATCATGATGAGCTTTCATCAAATAGAGGGCAACAATGAAAGTATGTCAGTAGAACTTGTAATCCAACAAGATGGCCAATATGAGGACATTCCCTCAGTACTGGGGAAACTCCTTCCTATCCCCATGGCTTTTCAATTTCATTGTACACATGTAGTGCATTGACAATAAACATTTGATTGATTGAGTGATTGATTTATGTTTCATTCAATCATTACAAATGTCAAACAGTCACACAGGGACCATGCACACAGCCATAAATTGCCTGAAGGAGGGAGCAGTATCAACATGACATCTATATATAAGCGAAATACCACTCATGCATCATCACAACATCTCCCGAACCATAAAGCTTACAAACTTGAAATTTGACACATATGTTCCTCTTGGCTTCTAGATGCTCACTAAGAAAGGATTTTTCAAAATGACCATCAGAGCATTAGCATTTCCTATAATATTATTAACACGTTCTGATGCTAAGGAGTTCTACTCCCCAGCTGAAAAGAAATCTGTTCCAAGGGCAAAACGCAAGCAGAGGAGAGGAGTTTCAGTTTTAATTTCACAGCAGCAACCAGCTGTGAAACAGAACACTTGAGCTAAGCCATGCCCAGGGTCATTGCTGCCTTCCTCTTGCTCACACAGCAAATACCGTTTCACTTTGCATATTTCAGTTTCCAAACAGCCCTCAATTCTCTCACACACTGACAGGACACTAGCCAGATGAATACCGATGGATGCTGGTAGACAGAGGCACAATTTTTCCCCCTTATTTTCCTCCCCAAAAACTAAGTCTGATCACATAGTTGTGTAGCAAAGCACAGGAAAAGAGCTAGTTCTATATAAGAATAGAAGTTCCCAGAATAGAGCAGGAAAAATGTATGAGTAGAATCCTTATTGGCAGACTTTGCACAATAAGCTTAATGAAACCATGCATCATTTGTACATCATGAAAAGTTTGGTTAGTTTTAACCTGGTTTTGCTTTATTGTATCTCAGCCCATTGAGTGAAACTATTGGCTTAACACAAACTGGAACATATCATTCAAGTGCATCTCATTTTTAATCCTGCAACTGGGTTAAATATGATATGCAAATGTAGCCACTAGGTGTCAAAACCAATAACGCTAATTTTCTTTGAAGTTTAATATTCTATTTAACTTCTCTTTTCCCCCCATTGTCTTGCTCTCACTTTTTTTCTCTCTGTTTCAATCTTCCCAAAGGAAAGAACAAGTGGATGGAACCAGGTGTGTACTACAGATCTCCAGTGTGGTTGGTGTTTCTTTTAATAGAGCATCTTTTTCCAAGTGGCTTCCTTCAGATGAGTTATGGAGGTTGGGGAAAGTGACATTTGAAAGACAGTATTCACAAATTTTAAGGCAGACTTATCAGTAGAACACAATACAGTCAGTCCTTGACTTACAACCAATGGTGGGATTCAATTTTTTTTTACGACCAGTTCTATGGGCATGGCTTGGTGGGTGTGGCAGGGGAAGGATACTGTAAAATCTCCAGCCAGAGGTGCGTATTTGCTGGTTCTCTGAATTACTCAAAATTTCCACGACCAGAACTGGTCAGAACCTGCTAAATACCACCTCTGCTTACAACCACTTGCTTAGTGACTCTTCAAAGTTACAGTGGCACTGAAAAAAGTGACTTATGACTGCTTTTCACATGTACAACCTTTGTAGCATCTCCTTGGTGGAGTGGTACAATAGCCTAGAGGTGGAGCTCTCACTTCAAAATCAGGAAGGCTGTGAATTTGATCCTAACGTAGAGGCAGATATTTCTCTCTCTGGACACAGTGAGAATATATCTACTGAACAAAATTCCGTACTGGCAACAGGAAGGGCATCCAGCCATTGAACATTCTGCTGGCTCCATTCAGTTGCCCTGACTCTACCCCACAAGGGATTAGGGGGTCGTTAAAAGATGATGATGATGATTATCATCATCATCAGTTCAGATGCTGAGCAATATTTATGACGGTTGCAGTGTCCCGGGGTCATGTGATTCCCTTTTGTGACCTTCTGTTGAGCAAAGTCAGTGGAGAAACCAGATTCACTTAACAGCCATGTTAGTAACGAAACAAATGCAGTGATTCACTTAAGAAATGTGGCAAGAAAGTTGGGGCAAAATTCACTACATAATTGTTTAGTAATGGAAACATTGGGCTGAATTGTTGTCATAAGTCGAGGGCTAATTGTGGCCTTTGGTGATTTTAGAAGAACTAGGAAGATAAGCGGGATAAAGAAAGGTTAAAAGGTAGAGAAAAGTGAAGGATCTGGCAGAAACTGAGTCCATGAGGACAGAAAGAGAAAGACATGGGAGATTTTCTCAGCTGAGGGAGCATCTTCCTCCCACTGTCAGGGCTCAGATGTGGCCTATTTTTATCCTTTCCTTGAGGAATTAACAAATTAGAACCACCAAGTTTCTCACTTCAAGATCTGAGAAATCGCCAAGAAGCTGTCAGAAGAAATGGGTGGGAAGGAGAGAAATTTACACATCCTGTCTCTTCCTTGGTCTGAAGGGACAGAGAGAAGAAACAGGAGGTATTTCAGCATAGCAATCAGCAGAAGACAGGCTCTCTAAATTATAATGCAAACCAAAATGTCTTCCTTAAGTGACCAGACTTGACTACATTGCCAAGGTCTTGGTGAACCTGGATACTGGAATTGCAGATTCTCCCAGTGTCTCAAAAGTAGACCATTCCTTTTACATTCCACATTCTTACTTTGAAAAAGATAACACCTGAACTAAAATCCAGAAGAAAGAGAAGAGACTCAGTTTGGTCTAGTGGTTAAAGTGTTGGCCTAGGAACCAGGAGATGGTGAGTCTAGTCCCACCATAGGCATGAAAGCCGGTTGGATGACTTTGAGCCAATTACCAGGAGATGGAGAGTTCTAGTCCCACTTTAGGCATGAAAGCTGGCTGGGGGACTTTGGGTTTATCGCAAGGGGACTGTGAATTCTAGTCCCACTTTAGGCATGAAAGCTGGCTGGGGGAAAGCTGCCTCCATCAATGCAAGGTAATAATAATAATAATACTTTATTTGCGGTCACAGACCAAAACACAAGTACAACAAGAAGAACATGGGAACATTAATCATGAACAATTGGGCACCAAAAACTTGACTAAGGGGAATTACAGCATTCTCCTCTGATAGTTACAGCTCTAAAAAAAAATTTGGAAACCAAAGAAGTGATATATGAGGAGCCATCCCCTAGACAATAGGATGCAAGGTGACAACCATACCTAATATCTCCTCTCCTATTTTTCCCATAACCCTGTGAAGTGAGTTGGCCTGCCAGAGAGTGACTGACCCCAAGTCCCGAAGCTGATGACTTTCATGCTAAAGGCAGGACTAGAACTCACAGTCTTACAGCGATTGGCTGAAAGTCACCTAGTCGATTTTCACACCTAAGGTAGGACTAGAACTCATGGTCCCCTGGTAATTGGTTCTACTTAAAATCCCCCACTTTTTAAGAAAAAGGAACAGAAAAGCAAGTGTGTATGCATGCACGCATGCACACAAAATGAGCCAATTTTTTTCCATCAGATTTCAGTGGCCATTTTAAGGGAACAAAGAAGAAGACTGTGTATCACACTGGCTGTTACCCACCTGATGGACAACTAGATTTAAAGTGAGGGATTGTTTTAAAAAAATGACTCTTTTCCTTCTCTTTTTTAGCCAAAAGCTGGGTCTCTTGGATCGGGTTCGTGGTAGCAATCCTAAAGGAAAGCTGTTTACTCCTCTGAATGTAGAAGCAATTGAAGAAAGTCCTTCCAAAGAGTCTAAGAACGTTGTCCTGATTAACCGAGATCGATTGCGCACTGCCTTCCGAATGAAAGCTTATGCATTCTGGCAAAGCTCAGAAGGTAAACTAACTTCCTTCCTTCCTTCCTTCCTTCCTTCCTTCCTTCCTTCCTTCCTTCCTTCCTTCCTTCCTCCCTCCCTCCCTCCCTCCCTCCCTCCCTCCCTCTCTCTCTGTATGTGTAAACTTTCTTAAAATGTAATTGCAGGAGCGAGAGTGGTAGAATTTGGGGGGGGGTGGAGTCAAAAGAGAAATTAGCCTGGAATCCCTGCATGGTTAATAAACCTGCTTAATTTATTTTGCTGGCTTTTCCTTCTGAGCTGAGTTGAAACGGAACACTGTACTGTTTTCCTAATACAGATCCTCCTCGACTTAAAACCACATTGGTGACCAGAATTTCCGTTGCTAATAAAGCAGTTGCTTCAGTGAGGCATGTCCATTTTGTGACCTTTCCTGCCATAGTTGTTAAGCAAATCAAAGCAGCTGTTAAATTAACCACATCAGTTGCATAACCTGCATTCCCCAGGGACTGTGCTTGTTAGCTGGGAAGCTTGCAAACAGCGATCCTGGGAATGCTGCAGCCATCAAAAAGCGCATGCTGGTTGCAAGTGCTTGAATTCTGATCATGTGACCCTGGGGGTGCTGCAGTGGTCATAAGTGTGAAGACTGGTTGGAAGTAACTTTTTCCAGCGCCATTGTAATTTTGAGCAACCTCTAAATGAATGGTTGTAAATCAAGGGGTACTTGTACAAGAAAAATATTTTGATTCCCAGTTTTTAATCCTTGGATTTTTAAGACAAACATGTTTAAACCTGAAGATTATTTTTCAGAGAACTATATCTGCACTCATTGTTTTGACTCTTGACTTTTGATATTCAGTGCACTTATTAATAACACAACCATTCTATTGTGGATGGAATAATGGATGGAAACTGAGCAAGGAGAGATTCAACCTGGAAATAAGGAGGAATTTTCTGACAGTGAGAACAATCAACCAATGGAACAGANGGAAACTGAACAAGGAGAGATTCAACCTGGAAATAAGGAGAAACTTTCTGACAGTGAGAAGTTGCCCTCGGAAGTTGTGGGAGTGCCACCACTTGAGACTTTCAAGAAGAGACTGTCAGAAATGGTGTAGAGTCTCCTGCTTGGGCAGAGGCTTGGACTAGATGACCTACAAGGTCCCTTCCAACTATGATTATCTGTTAATCTGACCTTCAACGTGGAACCCAGATTCACTTAACAATCGTGTTACTAATTTAAGAACTGCCGTGTTAATTTAATTCGCTGAACAACGTTGGCGAGAAAGGTCATAAAAATGGGGCAAAACTCACTGAAAAACTTTCTCACTTAGCAATAGAAATGTTAGGCTCAATTAGTGTTGTAAGTCAAGTATTGCCTGTACATGCCAGTTGCTAAGTGTCTGAGTTTTGATCACCTGACAATTAGGACGCTAAAGGTTGTACGTTTGAAAAACAATGATCGTCAGTTTTTCCTGTGCCATTGTAAGTTTGAACAGTCACTTGTATTTCTTCTTCTTTTTCCATATGTTGTATTTTACAGAACCTGAGCAAAAACAGAATCTTGTGTGACTTTTCTGGATGTGCCATTACAGGAACTGACTTGTAAAAGTGGTGGGATTCAAATGTTTTTACTACCGGTTCTGTTGGCATGGCTTGGTGGGCATGGCATGGCTTGATGGGCGTGGTTTGGTGGGTGTGCCTTGATGGGTGTGGCTTGGTGGGTGTGGCTTGGTGGGCATGGCATCACTTAATGGGCATGGCTTGGTGGATGTGGCTTGGTGGGCATGGCTTGGTGGGCGTGGCAGAGGAAGGATACTGCAAAATCTCCATTCCCTCCCCACCCCACTAACCTGCTTTCCAGCCCCATTCTCCTGTGTAGGGCAACAAAAGAAGATCCAGCCGATCAGCTGGGACTCGGGAGGCAGAGAATAGATTGGGGTGGGGCCAGTCAGAGGTGGCATTTGCCGGTTCTCTGAACTACTCAAAATTTCCACTACTGGTTCTCCAGAATTGGTCAGAACCTGCTGAATATCCCCTCTGCATAATATATGAATGAACTGGTGGTTAATCAATACCATCCTCTTCTCCTGTCAATTATATTCCCAGTGAATCAGCCAGCTTTCTTTTGAAATTACCTTCAAAGGAAAAAAGAGTTTTCAAGACGTCATTCCTGAAAAAGGGTGTGTAGTTGCTCTTCATTGTGAGAAGGTAAAGGTGTGGGAATGTTGTAATTTTCAACATGCAATCCACCCCCTCCCAATCCTCATCCTTTCAATCCCAAAGGGAAAATTCCCAAGGATGTGGAAGTCCTAGGGATCAATCATTGTTGGCCTTGAGGTCGGTGGAAAGGTTTTTGAAGGCCATCTGCTGGAACTTTTGTGGACTTCCTGGCTGGTCACTGGGAGAAGAGACTGGTAGATGAGCAGGTGATTGCTTATGCTCTGACTTCATCCCCTTTGCTCCTGATCAGAAGTGTTCTTGGTTGGGAAGAGGTAAAATGTGTAAATGTTTAAGTAAATCCAAGAAAATATTGTTGAAAGGAAAATCCATCTGGTTCCATTTCAAGCTGGGAGAAAAACCCTGGAAATAAAATGGAGGCTGGAGGCTGATTGGAAAGAAAGCCCATTTATTGGTGAACAGAACCACCTGAGTTTGTGGTTCTGGGGCAGGTGACAAAATGGAGTTTAGAGTGGATGGGTTTTTATACCTTCTGGATTCTAAGAGGGTCATGTAGGGGTCACGGCTGGCTCTATAGACAAAAGGGAAATGGAAATCCTAGCTGTTTGTTTGAACTAATTTTGTCAATCTTTTGTTTGTTGCTTATCTGGAGTTTCTGTCTGGCCCAGTATTTCTGAATGGATTACCAAATCTGCATTTTTAAAAGTTGGCCTCCTCAGTTTTGGTTTGTGGCAAAGAAACAGCGGTTGGTTTCTTCCTCTTTTAATATTTTTTTAAAATTTCTCCTATAGGGGAAATATTCTATCCTGCCTTTTTAATATCCCCCCAAACATTTCATTCTTCTGGGAGGGGGCAGGCTTCCAACAGTATAGATTGGACTCAACAAAGCAGCTAAGAGATTTGTTGAGACCTTTCCATTTTCAGAGTTCATATATTGATATGTAGCTTCCCATCTTTACAAAAACTCTTAGTAAGGCCACACCTGGAATACTTCATCCAGTTTTGATCACCACATTACAAAAAAGATGTTGAGACTTTGCAAAGCAAAGAAGAGCAACTAAGATGATCGAAGGTCTGGAGACTAAAACATATGAAGAATGGTTGCAGGAAATGGGTATGGCCACTTTAGAGAAAAGAAAGACTAGGTGGTGACATGATAGCAGCATTCTAGTCCTTGAGGGGCTGCCACAAGGGGATCAACCTATTTTCCAAAGTGCCAGAATTCAAGACAAGAAAGAATGGATGGAAACTAATCAAGGAGAGAAGCAACCTGGAATTAAGGAGACACTTCCTAACAGAGAAGACAATTAACCAGGGGAACAGCTTGGCTCCAGAAGTTGTGGGTGTTCCATCACTGGGGTTTTTAAAAGAAAAAACTGGAGAGCCACTTGTCTGAAATGGTATAGGGTCTTCTGTTTGAATAGTGGGCTGGACTAGAAGACCTCCAAGATCCCTTCCAGTTCTATTCCGATTGATCGCTCATATATGATTCTGGGTGGCTTACCAAAAAATGGAGCTGTAGTTGTAAGAATTTTCTGGAGAGAAGGGCAAATGAGATCAACATTTTTCAGAGTGAATCACTCTCACTTCTGATCCCTCTACAACACAATGCTGGAAATAAATCTCACCAATGTTGACATTCATGGAACAGCCAGGCCCATTTTAGTCTAATTTGAAGCAGGAGTATATTATTTTCACTGCAGTTGTGCCAAGAAGCTAAGCTGAGCCAGGAGCAAAGCCTGCTGCGAGGAGGGAACATCCAGACAGCCATTGTTTTACATTCCTAATCTAGTACCAAATTTGCTTTTTCAAAAGGAAACTGGACTTGATTTTTCCTTGAAGATGTTTTGCTTGTCATTCAAGAAGCTTCTTCACTACTCCAAATCCAAATTGCATTAACAGAGGGATACAATCGAGATCAAATGAGATACTAATACCACTCTATAAAGATTAATAATAAGGTCACACCTAGAGTACTGCAGCCACCATAAGAAAGATGTTGAGACTCTAAAAAGAGTGCAAAGAAGAGCAACCAGGATGATTAGGGGACTGGAAGTTCAAACATATGATGAACGGTTGCATGAACTGGACATGGCTAGTCTAGTGAAGAGAAGGACCAGGGGAGACATGATAGCAGTCTTCTAGTCTTGCAGTATTCCTAGTACATTATTCTGGACAAGGAACAATGGATGGAAACTGTTCTGTATGGAACTTGGTAGGTTCCAAGTACTTCATTCTGATTGGCCGAAAAACCTTAATGGATTTGGTTTCGCTAGGAACCAATCCGGAAGCTTCCAAATGCGGGAAAGAGTTAAAAAACTGTCATTGGCACAAAGCCGACAGCTAGCTGCTCTATATATAAGGGCTGCCGTGGCTTGGGCCATGTTCCGTTTTCTTTACCTCGTGGTTTGAATAAAGAGTTGGTTGTTTGGAACCCAGTCTCCCACTATCTTTCCGGACGGAACACTGGGGACGAGGTGGGACCGTCTTAGAAGCAGAGACCGAGCACGCGCGTGATTCGAACTGAGCGAAAGAGATGGCTGGTAACAATCGTGGCCCTGATCCGCCGAACCTTCGAATCAGATTGTAATTCGAATCTAATATTGATCGCCTTCTTCTTATGTTCTTAGAAAGCAACGAGATGGAAGAAACTCGGATCAAAGGAAGAGGGCTGTCTCCCTTACACACTGCGACCGGTTGTATTCAAAATGGCGAAGGTGCTGGCGAAACCCAGAGATGTGCAAGCAGATGACCTGGTCTGACCTGAACCGAATGCTCCGAACACACTACGCCACCGTGGTCTCAAATCTCATCAAACGACATGAATTTTACAAAAGGGACCAGAAGGAGGATGAAACCATAGCAGACTTTTGTTGGCAGCCTTGAGACACATTGGAGGGCATGTGAGTTTCAAAACATGGATGAGACTATGAGAGACCATGTAGTCCTCGGCCTGAAAGACTCTACCCTTCAGAGCAAATTACTCAACAGGCCGAATATAAACCGTTGCCGAGGCCATTGCTGAGCAACTGCCACTGAAGCAGCGAAAAAGTCAGCACCACCATGCAACAAATGAACGCAGTTCCCGACCTGCCGACCACCAACGAGGGAGAAGAAGCAGAGGGAGGAAAGAAACAGCCCACAGCGACAACCCACCACGAGGACATCGAAACCAGAGTGACACGGAAGACGAGACGAAGATGTCCATAGACTCTATTCAGATAGAAAATGGCGCGAAAAGAGGAAAATCGGCGGAATTTCAATGTGCAGGCTGCGGAGGGCAATCACCCGTGGTCTGAATGCAGGTTTCTCAATGCTATATGCTGGGCTTGTAATAAAAAGGGGCACATGAAAGGGTCTGCCGCAACAAAAGAGTTATAGTCCAAAAAGACGGAAAGACAGCCGGCAACCGATGACTGAATAAAAGAACGGTGACAGAGAAGAAGAACATCAGACAGTCTATCGATAATGCCAGGGGTGGAAAGCGGAAAGAAGGTTCGGATAGAGGTGAGCATTGAGGGGAGACCCTGCGGAATGGAGGTCGACTCAGGGTCGTTCTTATCGATGGTATCCTGGAATACCATCCGGTCCTGCCTAAGTCCAAACATCAAGCAGAAAGTACATAAGAAACAAAACTTGTGCTAAAAGACTACCAGGGAAATCGAATCCCTGTAATTGGCCTTGGACATTTTTTTAGTTGAATTTAAACAACACGCCGAAGTCTTGCCCTAACTTTCGTTGACCGTGACCACTCTAGCCTGCTAGGATCGAATGGTTCGTGCCTCTTGGAATCCAGGATGACCGGTATCAACACACCACCACTACCAAACTGGGGGAGAACCTACTCCAATGAATTCCAAGATGTATTCGATGGGACTCTCAGAGAGTACCAGGGAACCCAATATCATTTCGCCTAGACCCAAGATAGCCCCCATTTGCTTAAAGGCCAGAAGCGTTCATCAGTCTCGTGCTTCAACCAAAAATTGACGAACAGCTGAATAAGTTAATTGCGCAAGGGGTTTTAGAACCAGTCGACCGCTCCAAGTGGGAAACCCTATTGTAACACCAGTAAAGCCAGATGGGTCAGTGTGTATCTGTGGGACTATATAGGCAACCCTGAACCACACCCTCCAACAAAGCTCATACCCAGTGCCAGTAGTGCAACATTATTGAAACTCTGTAGGGGAAGGAAAAATATTTGCAAGGTTATCAGCAACTACCACTGATCCAATAACAGCAAGCACAAACGATAGTAACTCATAGAGGGGCATTCAAATGTAACTGCATCCAATTCGGTGTTAGCATTGCCACAGGTGTTTTCCAAAGCCCTCGTGGAACGTCTACTAAATGAAATCAAAGGTGTGCGCCATACTTCGCACATGTACTGGTCTCAGCACAAAAACGCCAACCAGCTAGAAGACCAGGCTAAGAGAAGTCTTAACTTGCTTTAGAAAATCAGGCCTAAAAGTCAAGAAGGAGAAATGTGAATGGCACTAACCGGGTCGGATTCTTGGGCTATTTAATCGATGAGCAAGGCATTCACCCAACTGAAAAGAAGGTGAAGGCTATCAAAGACGCTCCCAGACCAAAAAACAAAACCGATATCCAGGCGTTCCTAGGCCTCATAAACTTTTACAATGTGCCTGCCCATAACGTGACAATAGCAGAACCCTACATCGGCTGCTAGATAAAAAACCATTTGGACTTGGGGCCACTGGGAACAGAAAGCTTTCCAAGGTATTAAGGACCTATTAACATCAGACACCGTTCTTATCCAGTTTTAGCAACACCCTGCCGCTGATGGTCACCTGCGATGCTTCACCTTTTGGGGTCGGCGCCATCCTGAGTCACCACTTCTAGACGGCAGAGAGGCACCGGTCGCCTTTTACTCAAAGACGCTCTCCAAAAGGGAACGCAATTACAGCCAACTTAGATTGAAGCCCTTGGCAATTGTCGCCGGGGTCAAACGATTCCATGAATACCTTTACGGTAGACCCTTTTCTATCGTAACAACACACAGCCTCTCCTGGGAATCCTGGAAGGAACAATCCACCTCGAACATTCTGTCTCCTAGAATGACGAGGTGTCGTGAATTCCTCGCTGCTTACTCCTACATCTAGCTACTCCACAGATCGGCAAACACATCTCGCACGCCGACGCCCTGAGCTGTTTCCCGTTGCCCGTCACAGAAGATGACCCTGCTCCAACACTCCACTTACCATCCAACTGGTACCCAGAACTGCGTGACTCCGCTGACTGCAGCCGATGTCACCAGAGGCCAAGCCAAAGACCCTTTGACAGCGCATATACTGACTTAGGTAAAGGCTGGCTGGAGGAAACTAAAAAAAACTGAGACTTTTAAACTTTCCGTGCCAGACAGACTGAGCTGTCTATCGAAAAGGGGTGCATCTTATGGTTACAGGGTGTAATCCCAAGCACCTCCAAGGAAACCGCCCTAGGCATGTTGCATGAGGGTCACCCAGGCATAGTCAAGATGAAAGCCCTGCCAGGAGTTACGTCTGGTGGCCAGGGCTGGACAAAGGCATAGAACACTGGGTTGCAACTTGCCACATCTGTCAGGCGAGCCTACCCCCCACAGGCACCTATACGAGACTGGGAAACTCCCTGGGCCCTTGGTCTTGGGTGCACATTGACTTCCCGGGGCCAAGAAGGGGAACACCCTTTTTGATTGTTGTCGATGGCACCTCAAACTGTTGGAAGTATTTCATGGCTTCTCACAACCACCGAGCGATGCTGTCGTCAAACTAGCTCCGCCAACATCTCGTATATTGTCAACGGCAGGCTTCAGTACTAGATCGTTTCACTGATCTTTAGGAGCAACACAGGCTTCACGTTCTATTGTCGTCTTGCAGCTACTCGCCATCGCCAGACATATATCTGACCTAGGGCAGATGGCATGTAGTCCGGTGTGCCGTTGTTGTCTATGCATTAACCATGTCGGCCATCTGCTGTGGAATGGCAGGTCCTGCGAAGCGAGTCATGGTTAGAACTATACTAAGAGAAGGACCCTAGAGAGATCATGGCAAGGGGAGTGCAAGACAACTACACGTTCTACTGAACATTGCAACATTACGTTACGCCTGTTAGGCACAACAAATAAAAGCCCAACGCCTTGAACTATTACATGGGAAGGTAAGAAACTAACCTGGTCCTACCTTGGACACGGTACTCACGCCACCTATTACCATGGGGATCAACAAGCACCCCCGCTACCCCGTACATAGCCTAAAATTACTACTTCAAAATCGGCGACTAGCAGTCTATGCCAAGAAACTTCAACAAGGAACACCCTATGGGTCTCCAGCTCACCATCACAAAGGTCACAGGCCCTGTCCCTACCGACTGAATGATGAGGGAGGGAATGAAACGCGGCACCTAGCCAGCTTCGTTCCGCGCAAACCTCGAAAGAGAAAACTCCACAGAACCGAACAATAATCAAACTTTCCAAGAAAAAACAACCAAGGAGTATGATCAGGGGGGGGTCACCAGTACACACAGTTTAAACGATTAACAAAGGAGTTAGATTGATAGATCCCTTTCCATAACATAAACCTATCATATTAATCTCTGCTCTCGAAAACTTACTAATTCCTACTACTAATAGAAGAGCCTCTACTCAACGGTACGTATCGCTATGAAACCTCCGAAGAAACGATTCAGGATCGCGGAGATATGATGCTAGAGACGGCAAAGAACTCTGACGTGCCTTCTGTTCCGGAAGTCCGCGGTTGAGGGCAGACAGGCCAGCTCCAACCGACCGCCAACTAAATCAGGATGGAGCGGCGGAGCCATCTCCACCACCGGGCGGCGAGAGAGCTCAGGTTGGTACAGGCGGCGTGTGTGCTGGACTACAACCGCTTTTCTCAGTGCGGACGTTCCACTGCGACAAGGATCGACAGAGAGCAGCGAATCCCGACAAGTCGACCTTCTATTGAAGACCAAAACAAGCTGAGCCAATTTGCAGGGCTCTGCGGCTATAGCCGACTAAGATAGATAGGCGGGAAAATGCACTCTCATCATGCTGACTGCGCGACCTTACTGTCACCCGAGTTGGACTCGAATCTAACCAAGAGAGGGTAGGGGATGAGGGGTGTTCTGTATGGAACTTGGTAGGTTCCAAGTACTTCATTCTGATTGGCCAAAAAAGACTACTTATGGATTGGTTCGCTAGAAACCAATCTGGGAAGCCGCCAAACGGCGGGAAGAGTTAAAGAACTGTCATTGGCCACAAGGCGGCAGGCTAGCCGCTACGTAAAGGGCTGCTATGGCTTGGGCCATGTTCTGTTTCTTTACCTAGTGGTTTGAAATAAAGAGTTCTTGTTTGGAACCCGGTCTTCCAGGCTTCTTTCCGGACGGAACAGAAACTGATCCAGGAGAGATTCAACCTAGAAATAAGGAAACGTTCTGACAGTGAGAACAATCAACCAATGGAACAGAAGTTGTTTTCAGAAGTTGTGGGAGCTTCATCAATGGAAGCTTTCAAGCAGAGACTGGACTGCCATCTGTCAGAAATGGTGTAGGGTCTCCTGCTTGGATGGGGGTTGGACTAGATGATCTACAAGGTCCCTTCCAACTCTGTTATTCTGTTATTAACTGAATGGAAGTTGGATATATGCAATCAATAAAGATGTTGAGACTTTAGAAACAGTGCAGAGAAGAGCAACAAAAATGATTAGGGGACTGGACGCTAAAATATACGAAGGACAGCTGCAGGAATTGGATACGTCTAGTCTAATGGAAAGAAGGAGTAGGGATGACATTATAGCAGTATGCCAATTACTAACACGTTGTCATGAAGAAGATCTGGAAATAGGGGGTCAACCTATTCCCCAAAGTACCTGAAGGCAGGACAAGAAGCAATGGATGGAAACTAATCAAGGACAGAAGCAACCTAGAACTAAGGAGAAACTTTCTGACCAGTGATGGTATGCTACCGATTTAGCCTGGTTCACCTGAACCGGTAGTAAAAAAAGCTCCAAGGATCAGCTGAGAGGAGAAAGAAGAGAATAGCACAGGATTGGCCTTCCCATCTGCCCCTGCACTTTTCTCTTCTTTATCCTCTCAGCTGATTGGCACTGCAGGCCTCAGCTGGTGTGGGGAAAGCTCTGTGTGTGTGTTAGGTGCAGGCGTGATTACCGAACTGCGAGTGGAACAGGTAGAATAGGTTCCCATTGCTCTTCCTGACCATTGAAACAGTTAATCAGTGGAACGGCTTGTCTTCTGAAGTTGTGAGTGCTCCAAAAGTGAATGTTTTAAAGAAGAGATTGGACAACCATTTGCCTGAAATGGTATAGGGCAGGGGTCTGCACCCTTAAACACTCAAAGAGCCTTTGGACCCATTTCCCATAGAAAAGAGAACACCGGGAGCCAATAATTTAACAACCAACTGGGTGGGTGCGGCCAACTCGACCTCACTCACTTCCACCTTGTCACCTCCTGCTCTGGGATATGGAGTGAGTCTCCATCCCCTGCCATCACCCTTACCTTCTGAGGCCTGGTGAGGAGTGATGAGGAGGGCCCAGACAATGGTGGGATCAGCCAACAGGGAGCCACAGCAGAGGGCCAAAAGAGCCGCATGTGGCTCCAGAGCCACCGGTTGTAGACCCCTGGTGTAGGGCTTCCTGCTTGAGCAGGAGGTTGGACTAGAAGACTTCCAAGGTTTCTTACAACTCAGTTACTCTGTTAGTCAGAAGAGAAGCCTGGACCATAAAATCATCAAGAGTCAGGCAACCATCTGAATGGTTAATGTTGTCATTTCAACCTGATGAACTTTCCCGCAGTAGGGGAAAACCTGAAAGTAAGGGTGGGTGGAGTAATTTTCCTCACAGGGCTGGCATCTTTGCAAAAGTAAAAAAACAAAACAAAACACACACACACAAATCCTGCAATTCCCACAATTTCCTCTCAGTACAGCTAGTGCTGAGAATTCTGGAAGTCTTAGTTCACAGCTGGAAGTTGCCAAGGTTGAGAAAACATGATCTGAGCTGCAATTCTCCACCACCTTGTTGTGAGCCTGCAGCTCTTTGCTGTGAAGGGGATGTAACCAAACGACTAGCATCTCTTAATATTATGTGAATCCAAGCACAATTCAGCCAGAGACTGGCAGAGAAACAGAAGAAATGAGATTTTTTTAAAAATGTAATTGGTTTTGTGCATATTACACATATATGTTGGAAGAAATGTCCATCTGGGTTCAGTTCCAAGTGGGGAAGAAAGACACTGGAAACATGGTGGCTGCTTGGAATGATGGTTTAATGGTGGACAGGATCACATGCCTTGGGTAAAGAAAGAAGGGAAAAGGCTGAGATGCTGAGAGACCTTTAGTTTTATACCCTCTGTTGGGCCCCACCTTAGTGTTTCCTGTTCCTGTGTAAAAAATGTATCCCATTGGCTGTCAGACTCCCAGGGGCGGGGTCTTAGTTAACTTTGTAGGCTTTGTCTGGAACCCATGGCTTCACCTGAGTTCTGGCTGATGCAATCTTCCCAGGCCAGGTAATGAGATGGGTGGAGGCCTTTGTTATGTAGAATACTCTGGCCCACCCATTAACAAAAGGTGAACTTCTGCTTCTGAGGTGAGTTTCTGCTTCTGAGTTTCTACTCTTTTTAGGGGAAATATTTTGCCTTTTTAATATTTTCTAAAATATTTCATTTTCCTGAGAGAGGGCTGGTTTTTAACTTCAAACAAGTATAACACCTGAATTCTGACATAAGTTTATACTCCATTTAGATATGGGCAATCCTTGCCTCACAACCATTTGTTTAGTGAGCATTTTGAAATTATGATGGCACTGAAAAAAACGACCTATGACTGTTGTTCACACTTGAAGCATATGATCAAAATGCACACTTGGCAACTGGCTCATATTTATGATGGTTGCAATCTCCTTTTGTGACCTTCTGACAAGCAAAGTTGATGGGGAAGCCAGATTCACTTAAAAACCATGTCATTCACTTCACAACTACAGTGATTCATTTAACAACTGTGGCAAGAAAGGTCATAAAGTGCAGCAAAATTCACTTAGCCACTGTCTCTCTCAGCAACAGAAATTTTGGACTTAATTTGGTCATAACATAAGGACTATGTCAATTAAAAAATACTTCTTTGGTCTTTTTAGTTGCCAGTAGAAAGGGAGTTGGGGAAAGCAGTGCATTCCTTAAATGCTTCAGATAATTGCCTTGGCAGCTGAAGCTGTTGGCACGCAAGATTATAACTGGAGAGCAATGTTGATGACTCTTGGCTATGGATGTGTCCCATTGGAGAATATACATCCAGGAGTGGGGGGAAGACCAGGGTCAAGGGTGCAATGACTGGACTCCCATCTGTCAGAAATGGTATAGGGTCTCCCACCTGGGCAAGGGGGTTGGACTAGATGACCTACAAGGTCCCTTCCAACTCTGTTAATCTCTTAAATCTGTTGTTTGCATGAACAAGCCCAACTTCTCTCAAATATGGGATAGCAGAGAATTTCTTCCAGCTGTGAATTAATATAAAGCCAACCTAGGACCATGAATTTGCTCTACCTTTATTACAGCTTCTTTTAAAAGCAGGATTTAAAAAAACAAACAAGCTGACTTTCACTTGAGGTGCAATCTTTATCAATCCTTAGTTATTAAGGTCATCTCACTCTCTGTCTCTCTCCCCTCCAGCTTTTGTCAAGGTCCCTGATGACCTTGAGCCAACCCACAACAATGAATACAGTCTGCTCTGAGATGGAGGGAAATCTTAACCCAGAATGAACCACGATGTGCCTTGGTTTATTTTTAAGCAGACTCTCTGTTAGGTTCCAGGCTATGAAGTGACAAGGAACTGAAGTAGAAAATATTGGTATCTGTCTTCTCCAGGTACTTCTTTATTTATGACCACATTTGGGATTTAGAATTTCTATTCAACGGCGATTGGTCTCTCATTCGAGATTTTGCTTCTGCATACAGACAGTTGTACAACTTGCCTCGAGGTGTGATCAAAACAATCTGGAATTGAACACACCCCAAACCGTAGAAATGGTAGCAGACTTTAGAAGAAACCCTCCCATACTACCACCTCTTACAATACTAGACAACGCAGTATCAACAGTAGAGACTTTCAAATTTCTAGCTTCTATCATATCACAAGACCTAAAATGGACATCAAAAACGTCATCAAAAAAGCACAACAAAGAACGTTCTTTCTGTGCCAACTCAGGAAGCTTAAACTGCCCAAGGAGCTGCTGATCCAGTTCTACAGAGGAATTATTGAGTCTGTCATCTGCACCTCTATAGCTGTCAGGTTTGGTTCTGCAACCCAACAAGACAGACACAGACTTCAGAGAGTAATTAGGACCACAGAAAAAAGAGTTACTACCAACCTGCCTTCCATCGAGGACCTGTATACTGCATGAGTCAAAAAGAGGGTTGTGAAAATATTTATATCCTGGACATAAACTGTTTCAGCTCCTGCCTTCAAAATGATGCTATAGAGCCCTGCACACCAGAACAACTAGATACAAGGACAGTTTTTCCCCAAATGTCATCACTCTGCTAAACAAATAATTTCCTCAACACTCTCTAACTATTTACAAAGTCTGCACTACTACTATTATTAATCTTCTCATCATTCCTTATCACCCATCACCTCCCACTTGTGACTGTATGACTGTAACTTTGTCACTTTATATTGACTGTTTCCTAGTATGATTTGATTGTTTACTGTACCCTATGACTATTATTAAGTGTTGTACCTGACAATTCTTGACTCTTGACAAATGTACTTTTCTTTTTATATACACTGAGAGCATTTGAACCAAGACAAATTCCTTGTGTGTCCAATCACACTTGGCTAATAAAGAATTCTATCTGTTCTATCTGCTAAGCAAAGCAATTACTAAATGAGTCACATCCAATTTTAGGACTTTTTTTTTCATGGTTGCTAATACCTACAGCAATATACTTATTGCTTTACTTATTACTTATACACTTTATACTGCTTTACAGCCCACTCAAAGCGGTTTACAGAGTCAGCCTCTTGCCCAACGATCTGGGCCTTCATTCTACCCACCTCGGAAGGATGGAAGGCTGAGTCACTCTTGAGCCTGCTGAGATTCGAACTACCAAATCTGGTTGTTAAGTGGCTCTTAACCTGGCTATTAAGCAAGTCTGCCTTCTTCCATTGCTTTTGATTGTTGGAAGTCACCAATCTGTCAAAATCTTTTGAACTCAAGAAATGTTGGAGCCCCAAATCTTCTGTACCTTCCATCCAATGCAAACGTGTTGTGTGAAATCTGTTACTCTACAATTCATGGATTTGGGATTTTATGCAAGCGGAACTTGGAGGAAGGATTTGTGAATGAAATAGTTACTTTTTTGGGGGGGGGCATACGTTCATCTCCAAGCAAACGATCCCACCTTCGGATTCATGATTAGGCAAATAAAGATTTTTGTGGTATGCGCCCCTCCCCCGAAAGACTTGTGATTGCTGTCTTGGCCCAGCAACAGAATGTCTGTGTGGGTGTGAACTTGCACATTGTGGAAAGAAATGAGTCAAAGCTTGGGAAAATTGCTAATAGTGAACTTCAACTATTCTTCCTTGGACTGCATGGATAGGCAGAGATCTAGGCGTTGAGAAAATAGGAATTCCGACCAAAAAAATTATTCTTGGAGCATCAAGGATAGGATAGGATAGGATAGAATAGAATAGAATAGAGTAGAATAGAATAGTTGGAAGAGTCCTTGGAGATCTTCTAGTCCAACCCCTCTGCTTAGACAGCAAACCCTATACCATTTCAGACAAATGGTTATATAATATCTTCCTAAAAACATTCAGTGTTGGAGCATTCACAACTTCTGGAATCAAGTTGTTTCACTGGTTATTTGTTCTGTGAATGGAATGGAATGGAATAGAGTAGAGTAGAATAGAATAGAATAGAATAGAATAGAGTAGAGTAGAGTAGAGTAGAGTAGAGTAGAGTAGAGTAGAGTAGAGTNGTAGAGTAGAGTAGAGTAGAGTAGAGTAGAGTAGAGTAGAGTAGAGTAGGATAGGATAGGATAGGATAGGATAGGATAGGATAGGATAGGATAGGACAGGACAGAAGAGAACAGAAGAGAACAGAAGAGAACAGAAGAGAAGAGAATAGGACAGAACAGAATAGAATAGGACAGAATAGAATAGAACAGGACAGGATAGAACAAAACAGAATAGAATAGAATAGCACAGAATAGGACAGAATAGAATAGAACAGAACAGAACAGAACAGAACAGAACATAATAGAATAGAATAGGACAGGAAAGGACAGGACAGAATAGAACAGAATAGAATAGAATAGGACAGAATTCAGAAGAGAATAGAATAGAATAGAACAGAATAGAATTGGACAGAATATAATACAGTAGAATAGAATAGAATAGAATAGAACAGAACAGAATAGGACAGAACAGAACAACAGAACGGAATATCAGAACTGGAAGTGCATTTGGAGATCTTCTGACCCAACCCCTGCTCAAGTAGGAGACTTCATACCAAGGTTGTTTTCTTGCAGACATTTCATTACCCAATTTGGTAACTCTATCAGTGTTAGTAAGGGAGTGTGGGATTTACTCTCTCTTTATATATGAGCAGCTTTAACTAACACTGACAGGGAACCTCTCTCACCAAGACTGACAATGCAGGTTCCCACCTACACTGACAGTGGTATATACTACACCACTAGTATATAAAACAAGAACAAATCTACTCCTAACACTGATGAAGTTACCTAATTGGGTAATGAAACATCTGCAAGAAAACAACCAAGCTCAGACAGTATCAACTCAATAAGTTCATGATAGCTTTTCCAGAACCAGAAGCTACCTTTCTTTGAAAGGGAGCTGTTGGGCCAAGCAAGACTGGTAGAAAATTACTACGTTCATCGCTTGTTGAGCTACTTCCTGCCCATATCTGATCAATTGTTCTCTGATGAAAGCAAGGTTTATTTTATTTATTTATTTGTCAAACATGCAAGATAGCAGGTATAAGTATGAACATAAACAGGAACGATGGAAGTAAATACAGATAAATGGGGACAGTAAGACAGGGACGGTAGGCACACTGGTGCACTTACGCACTCCCCCTTTAAGGCCCTCTTAGGAATGGGATGAGGTCCACGATAGACAGTTTGAGGTTGAAGCTATAACAACAGAGTTGGGTAGGGCGTTCCAGGCTTTGACCACTCTGTTGCTGAAGTCTTATTTTCTGCAATTGAGTTTGGAGCGGTTTACCTTGAGTTTGTATCTATTGTTTGCCCGTGTGTTATTGTGACTGAGGCTGAAGAAGTTGTTGACAGGTAAAGACATTATAGCAGACAATTTTATGTACTATGCTTAGATTGGACTGCAGGTGGCACAGTTCCAGATTGTCCAGCCCAAAATTTCGAGCCTGGAGGCATAAAGAATTAGATTGTGAGTAGAGGAAGGAGTGGAGAACTTTTCTCAAGAAATATCTCTGAACCTCCTCAATTGTGTTAATGTCCAATATACAATGCAGGTTCCAGGCAGACAAGCTGTATTCGAGAATTGGTCTGGCAAAGGTTTTGAATGTCCTAGTTAGCAATACAATGTTACTGGAGAAGAAGCTTCGCAAAATAAGGGTAACAACTCTTAAAGTCTTTTTGGCAAAATGCTAGACTGATTCTTTTGCTTTGTTCCCTCCTAGTTCATCTGATGTTCTTTCATCGCAGGACATGATGGGATTCTTGAATTTTCAAGATCCACTGAGTTCCATCATGTTCAGATCCTTGTAAGCCAGAGGTGGGTATTCATCAGGTTCTGACCAGTTCTGGAGAACCAGTAGTGGAAATTTTGACAAGTTCAGAAAACCAGCAAATACTACCTCTGACTGGATATTTTATAGTATCCTTCCCCTGCCATGCCCACGGTTTTAAGCCATCATTCTAAAATATCCACAGAAAGTCAGATTTCTCACTTGTACAGCCAGGCCTTCTGTGCAAGCTTTGGGAAGGGTGTTTGTAACAGCGGGTGGGGTGGGAAGGTGTTTTGGCTGCCTTCTCGCCGAGCTTTGACTGTCTTGATACATTTGTCAGTCCTTGAAAAAGTCAAACATTGAGACAGGGAAGATACACAGAGCCCAATGTTTATCCTTCTTTGCAAATCAGTGACCTGTTCCAAAGCTTAATCAGAAACAACAACAACAACAACAACAAAAAACCAGGGAGAAAATTAAGAGTTGGAATGGCCCTAAAGTATCTTGCTAGGAAAACAAAATCTTGTTTGCCCGATGGCTCTTTTGCACTTGAAAAATTCCTTCTCTCCACTTTAGTGCTGGCACAAATGCAAGGTGTATTTATTTAATTTTTTTGCTACAACTGAGAGCAGAGCACATGGCCAACTCAACTTGGGAGGAAGTGAAACCACAGGCTCGGAATGGTCTATTTTGCTTTCCTTGTTTATCTACCCCAGTGGCATTCTCACCTCAAATTTGGATTTTTGTTCCCCCTTAACCCCCGGGGAGCCTAAGTAATCCATTGGATGCTCTCAAAATATATTTTAAGGAAGACAGAAGTGATGTTTTTCACCTAAGAAAGAGAGCTAAAATCCATAGATATGGCCTGGGGATCATTACCTGGGTAATATTGGTATATAAAAAATATATGGATGGACAGGGGAATATGAGTGAGTGGTGTGACATGAACAGAATAAACAAAATTAGCAGAATTACAGAGTTGAAAGGACCTTGGAGGATGTCTAGTCCAACCCCCTTGCTTGAGCAATAGAATCTATACCCTTTCTGACAAGTGGTTGTCCAATCTCTTCTTAAAAAACTCCAGTGATGGAGCACCCACAATTTCAGGAGGCAAGTTGTTCCACTGGTTAATTGTCCTCCCTGTTCGGAAGTTTTCCTTAATTCCAGTTTGTTTCTCTCCTTGATTAGTTCCCATCCATTGTTTCTGGTCTTGCCTTCTGGTGTTTTTGAAAATAAGTTGACCCCCTCTTCTTTGTGGCAGCTCCTCAAATACTGGAATACTGCTATCATGTCACCCCTAATCCTTCTTTTCATTAGACTAGACATACCAAGTTCCTCAACAATGTTTTAAGTTGTGGCTTTTTAAGAAATGTGGACTTCAATTTCCAGAATGCTGGCTAGGGAATTCTGGGGGTTGAAGTCCACACATATTAAAGTTGCCAAGTAACATGACTCCTACAATACTCCTACCAAAAAGAGCAAACTGGACTCCAGGCATAAACTGGCTTGGAATTTCAGGAACCTGCTTTGGTTTGGATTCCCACCCTAAGCAAGAGGTTACTTCCAGGGTAATGTTTCTATTATGCATCAAGATTAGACAGACCCAAAATAAAGAGATATTCATAATGAGGGCTGGAGCTGCAGCTGCCAAAAAAGCCAACACAGTTCTGGGTTGCATCAACAGAGGGAAAGCATGAAGATCACCAGAAGTGATAGTATAGTGCTGCTGTATAGTAGGGGTCACCAAACTTTTGGACCTCAGAGACCACTAAACTCATAATTTCAAATCCCGGGGATCACTAACATGAATTTTGACAGATGGTGGCTTGCTGACATTGGTGGAAAAGAGAGACAGATCTGATCTAACCTCTCCCTCTCCCTCTCCCTTCCTCTCTGTCTCTCTGTACACACACACACAAACACAAACACAAACACGTAGAAGCAGGGGATTCAAATTTCTTAACAACTGGTTCTGTGGGTGTGGCCTAATTTGTGGGTGTGGCTTGGTGGTCATGTGACTGGCCTGGGCATGCTTGTAATGTAACTATTATAAATATTTATGTAAATATTGATTTTTTTTATGATAAAAGAGCAACTTTTACCCCCAATCAGGGCAAAGCAGCAGGCAGATTGGAGTTGCTCACAAAATCACAGATTCATTCAGAGATCTATTTATCTTCCATTGGCTACCTGAGTTTTGCACTGACAAATAGAAGCTTCAGTCCTAAGGAAGCTTCGGCTCTGCGCAGAGCTGAGATCTAAAGATTAGCTAGAAATCAAGAAATGCAACGATTTCCTGCTTTGCTAGGTAATCTAAATTCCCAGCATAGCAGAACAGTTTATGGTCAGAAGAAAAAAAGGAAAAATAGCAACTTAGCAGACAAATTTGCCAGGTAAGGGAGTGAGTGGGGCAGGGAGGGTTCCTGCGGACATATTGGGCAGTGCAGCCTTGTGTTCCATGCAGCCTGGATTTAATTACTTTGGGGGGGAGGGTGCTCTGGGGGTGAATTTCTCTGCGAGACCACCAGAATTTTCTCACAGCCCACCAGTTGGTGACCACTACTTTATGCACACTAGTGAGGCCACACTTGGGAATACTGTGTACAGTTCTGGTCATTACAATATCAAAAAGATGCTGAGATTCTACCAAGAGTGCAGAGAAGAGCAACAAAGATCATAAGGGGTCTGGAGGCTAGATCGGTACGATGAATAGCTAAGGCAACTAGGCATAACTTTACATAACCTATCAAAGAGAAGACTTAGGAAACCTGACAGCTGTTTTCCAATACTTTAATAAGATGTCCTGCCTTGATCTGAGGGGTTGGATTAGAAGACCTCCAATGTTCCTTCCACCTCTGTGATTCTATGGTGATGCACATAGAAGCCATGTTGCTTGCTCGGACTACAACATAATGTCCCTGCCTGGATTTTCTCTTGTAATCTTCTCATCTAGCGCTTGATCAAAGATGGGACCAGGTCGTAATTCATAGGGCTGGTCTTAACTCTGAGGAATAAGCAAGAATGTTTTTGGGAGATGACTTCAGTTCTCAGAAGGGCTTAAAATTTTTATAATTTTCATCTCTGTCCTAGGTGAAACCACAACATTCTTAGAGGAATGTTTTTTAATTTCTCTCCTTTCTCCACCAAAAATAACAGAGATTATCGCTTTGGATGGTCTGGTGGACTTTTATTACTTTGCAAGCCTGAAGTTAATGGCATCGTTTATAAACTCCACAGAATTTAAATTAAACAGTGGGGCAGAGTGCATGAACAGTGCTGTGGGCCAAAAAGTCATGGGCTTGAAGTCAACTTTATTTTGGAATGGATTTTTTTTCCTGGCACCCAGTTCCCAAAGGTACTTTTTTTCCACACGGCAACTGGATTTTCTTGGTTTATCTTGAAGACATTTCACTTCTCATCTGTTCTAACTCATCCCTAGATGGGTGATTGTTGGATTTCCCTGCTCTAATTTTGTCAGATTCTGTTGTTTATTGACTTGATTCAGCCTGTATGTCTACATTCCAGCTGCAACTATTAAGTGGTTCTTGGCTGTCTGCCTGGAGCTATTAACTGAAGGGGGAGAGAGAGAGAGAGAGAGAGAGAGAGAGAGAGAGAGAGAGAGAGAGAGAGAGANAGAGAGAGAGAGAGAGAGAGAGAGAGAGAGCCTTTCTTGCACTTTATTTTTAACCAGTTCTCTGAACTGCATAAGCAATTAACTAACAGTTCGGGTGAACCAGTGAGAACTGGTTGAAACCCACTTGTGAACTTACTGGAGGGAAAGGAAGGATTTATAGTATTTGCAGTCAGCCAGTTGTTAATAGTATAAAGCCTTTCCATTCCTCCCCAGTGAGTTAGAATTTGAAGAAGCTTCTTGGATGACTCAATCATCCAGGTCATGGTTCTTTCCAATGGTGTTTCTTCTAAATATTTTCTTGTTGCTTTTTTCCTTTGAAAATGTTTTACTTCTCATCCAATATGCTTCTTTAGTTCTGTAAAACTTCTGTAGAACGGAAGAAGCATCTTGGATGAGAAGTGAAATGTTTTCAATGAAAAATCAAGGAAGTCCAGTTACCTTTGGGAAAAAACATCTGTCGGGTTCCAAGTAATGAAACCATCCTAAAATGAACTTTGAGGTTTCCTCAAAGAACAAGTTTATTTAGAGACACCATCTTGGCACTAACTAGTGAAAGGCCAGCACTGAAAGTTCCTGGGATTTCCACATCACTAAATACAGGATTTTCTCCATTTTCAAAACAATATGTCAAATTCTCCAACCAGGATGAGAACTTGCTTGATGCTTGGTGATTTCATTCCTCCTTCCTCTGGCCACCCAGCTGTTGGAATGTGATTGACTCATCGGTCAGCTGTGTTGTTTTGGCTGAACCTCCATCCACCTCAGCTCTCCCCCTTCCCAAGTGTGTTAAGCCGAATTCATATGAATAACCCAGAATATACAACCAACCCCACAATCTAACCAAATCCAGGCTTGACAGCATCTTTGGGACAGGCTTCTTGGATGAGAAGTGAAAGGTCTTCAAGAAAAATCAAGAAACTCCAGTTGCTGTTTGGAGAAAAGCATCTTTGGGACAACCATCATGTCAGCATTGCAACTAACCAACTCCAAGCCAATAAACTCTGAGACAAACATTTCCTCAAAGTTCCATTTTATTAGAGTTGTCAGATTGGCACAATCTGGAGAAAATCAAATCTTTGAGAAATCAAAGATCCATCCCCTGAATCCATCAGTCCATCTCATGGCCCAATCAAATATTTATTCCAACTGGAGACATCCCTCCAGGCACTCCCCTCCAAGTGCAAGGCAACATGTCCTTGACTCTCTGAGAAAGGTTGTTGTTGTGTCTAATCTTCTATCCAGTGGTGGTATGCCACCAGTTTGGCCCAGTTCTGCTGAGTCGGTAGTGGCAATGAGCAGTGGAGACTGAACTGGTTCTCTCCGCCGCTCTGCAGTTGGGCCCACCCACCCACCCGGGCTCCCATACTCACCTTTATCTTCTGCTTTTGAAGCGCAGCTGCTTTGCGTGGCACAGCAGAGTGCTGCGTGGCAGCTGCTGAAGCGACCGGGATAACACAGGCTTGCAGGAGGTGAGTTGGAATGCCTCTGTGCCTGCAGAAAGTGTGTGTTTGGTGCGTGTGTGCACGCAAAATGTGTGCACACATGCAAAGCATGCCCACCAAGCCACACCAACTGAACCAGTGGTAAAAAATTTTGAATCCCACCACTGTTTCTATCCCACTATGAAATTTCCCCCCTCCCCAAATTCCCAGGCACTGAATGTGGCAGTCTCAAAGCTTCAAAGTAAAAAATGGCTTCCAAGGCTGACACCAGTGGTGGTATTCTCCCGGTTCAGCCTGGTTCTGCCAAGCCGGTAGCGGTGATGAGCAGCAGAGACTGAACTGTTTCTCTCTGATGCTCTGTGTTGGATCCATCCACCTGCCCGGGCTCCCATACTAACCTTTATGTCCTGCTTTTGAAGCGCAGCTGCTTTGCGCAGCACAGCAATTGCTGTGCGGCAGCTGCTGAAGCGTCAGGGAGAGTGCAGGATTGCAGGAAGTGACTCAAAATACCTCTGTACCTGCACAAAGTTTGCGTTTGGTGAGTGCGTGCATGCAAAATGTGTGTGCATAAGCCATGCCCACCGAACTGGTGGTAAAAGTATTTGAAACACACCACTGGGTGACACATGATGTAGATGATTGAGAATCTCCCTAGATACTTGGTACCTTTTAGGATTACCATCTGAAGGAATTACCAATCTCACTCTCCTCCCATTTTTCTGCAAAGGCCTTACGTTAAAATAGATGCCAGGCCTAATTTAATTTGTCCAACCGACTGTTTTTTTGGCCTTTATGAACATTGTTGATCTTTGTCCAACTCTTGTTGGCCTCCATCAATGAGTGTGTTGTTGCTGGTCTTATTTGAAGCATTTTGTTTTTATTCATTTTGAACATTACCTGGAGTGCTCATTGAACAGAAGGATGACTCCAAATTACACTCAGTAAATAAAGGCTGGCATTCAAAGTCAGCCATATTGTGGCATCCAACTCAGCATTCATGAAAAGAGAAAAACACCAAGGTTTACGACTGAATGAATTTAGCCAATTGTGGTTTATTCTGTAAACCACACTTGAACAAAAATAAAAGTACTGTTGGCTGGGGAATTCTGAAAGATGAAGTCAACAGCTCTTAAAGTTGCTGAGGTTGAGAAACTCTGGCCTAGACTACTAAACCATGAGAAAGCGTTGCAAGGAAGGATAAATAAGGGGGGAAACCCCCCGGAAACAGTCAAAACAGACCACATCAACCCTGGATATATTTTCTAGTGAATCAAAAGTACATGTAGTCCTTGAGTTATGACTACAATTCAGCACCAGATTTCTGTTGATAAGGGAGACAGTTGTTAAGGGAGTTTTGCCCTATCTTCTGTATTGAGATTCTCAGTCATCCAGGACATGGTTATCCCAAAAGGTGCTTTTTTTCAAGAAGCAACTGGACTTTCTGGTTTTTCTTTGAAGACGTTTTGCTTCTCATCCAAGAAACTTCTTCACCTAAAGCTCTGAAGAAGCTTTCTGGACAAGAAGAAGCTCCGAAGAAGCTGACTGGATGAGAAACGAAATGTCTTCAAAGAAAAACCAGAAAGTCCACTTGCCTCTTGAAAAAAAGCACCTTTGGGTTTGCCTCATTTTATGAATTTTCTTATCCAAGTTGTTAAGTGAATCACTGAAGTTGTTAAGTTAGTAACATGGGTGTTAGGTGAATCTGGCTTCCTCGTTGTTTTTGCTTGTCAGAAGGCTGCAAAAGGTGATCATGTAATCTGGGACATTGTGACCATCATAAAATAAGAGCCAGTTGCCAAGTATCTGAATTTAGCTTTCATGCCTAAGACAGGACTAGAACTCAGAGTCTCCTGGTTATTGGCCCAAAATCACCCAGCTGGCTTTCATGCCTAAGGTGGGACTAGAACTCACCATCTCCTGGTTTCTAGGCCAGCACCTTAAATGCTATACCAGCCTGGCTCTCTAGTTTGAAGATTGTTGCAAGGCAAATCAAGATTCTAGCTTGGGTCTGTCTGCATGATCCTTGTCAGGCAGTTTTTGTTTAATTTAATTCCTCCTTTTCAAAGGAGGAAGGGCATCAAGGTGATCTGATCCACTCCTCCCCATTGAAGCCATTTTAGAAAGTACCACTTTCTAAAGCACCTGTAGGCCAGACAAGGAATAATGGATGGAAACTGAAAAAGGAGAGATTCAACCTGGAAATGAGGAAGATGAAAGACTGTCACTCTTGTTAGTTGGGTACCTTGTCTTCAACGGGAGTCTTCAACACCCTCGCGGTAGTGAACTGGCTTTCGAGAAGAGATTGGACTCTCATCTGTCAGAAATGGTGTAGGGTCTCCCGCTTGGACAGGGGGGTTGGATTAGATGACCTACAAGGTCACTTCCAACTCTGATTATCTGTTATTTATAAATGGCCTCACTTCTACTTGAGGATACCACTTCTAATCAAAATTTAAGAGGAATATTTATTTCAGCAATTGGTTTGCAAACTTCTCTGCATTAGATTTGAAAGTTGTTGGGATTCTAAAATCAGGTTTTTTTCTTTCTCAATCAGGATGAGTTGTATTTTAATATATTTATGTAATTCACCCTTCTGGCATGCTTTGCAACAAGATTTCTCGAGGAAGGCCAAACTCAAATCTCAGTTAAAAGGAAGTATTACTTCCCTTCATGTTATTTTTAACTCGGCATAATGGGCATTATTATATCCATTGTTAGGGTCCGGTGAGCAGGCGTGGGTGAATTCCAGTCACAAGCTCTACTCATTAGTCTGAATGTTGAATGCCTCTTTTGATACAAATCAAATGAAGGCAGTGTGGAACATAACGGTTGTTATCTTTCAGGGACATTTGCATTTGCTTTGTTGCAAGTAGTTCACTTTTTGCAGAAATTACAGAGCGGAAGAATTTATTCAGTTAAAAAAAAAAAAGGAAAAGACCTACAGGTCCGGTGCTTGCTTCCCATTAAGATGTTTATTTATATATATTGATTTGACAGTTTTTAAACCTGCTTTCTCCCTAGAGCAGTAATGGCGAACTTTTTATTGTGGTGTGCCAAAAGCATGCGGGCGCACATGCTGGCATCCACAATACAGTGCGCCACGTCTCCCCCTGTGCATGTGTGCGCAATACCCCTGCCCCACCCCTTTACCTGTACTGTACATGCGCGTGCCTCCCAGCTGATTTTTGGCCCATTTGAGGTCATTTTCGCCTTCCTGGAGGCTTGAGGGAAGCCTCTGCAGCCTCAGGGGGCTGAAAATGGTCCTGTTTCGGCACTTCCGGTATTTCAGAAAGGCCTGTTTTTTGGCCTCCTGAGGCTGCAGAGGCTTCCTTCGAGCCTCCGGGAGGGCGAAAACGTCCTCCCCCATGCTCCAGAGACCCGCCAGAGGCTGAACACAGGCACTTCCGGTATGTCCAGGAGGCCCATATTTTGGCCTCCTGAGGCTGCAGAGGCTTTCCTCGAGCCTCTGGGAGGGCGAAAATGGCCTCAAATGGGTTGAAAATCAACTGGGAGGTACGCACATGTGCAGTGAAGGTAAATTTGGTGGGGGCTCGCGTGCCCACACAAATGGCTCTGTGTGGCACATGTGCCATAAGTTCGCCATCATGGTCCTAGAGAGATGCCAGTAAGGCTGAACCTGGATGAAAGCCTGGTGAAATAAAATTTGTCTTCCAAAACTTTCTAAAACTCATGAGGGAAGGAAGTTGAAGGTGGTTACACACCGCCTGTCGTTTCCTTTAGGTGGCCTTCATTTCATAAAACGAGGAACTCTGAGCTGAACTCTCTGTATTGAGTGGTTCTCATTTCATTCCACCGCATCTCTAACTAGATGCCTTCCACTTTGGTCATGTCTCATACAGATAGTCCTCGACTTACAATCACAATGCCATTCGTAAACAAGGTGGCTCTTCAGTGAGTCATACCTGACTTTATAAAAAGGTGGGTCTCAGGTGAATCATACCTGATTTTATAACTTTTTTGCCATGATCGAGATGTGAATCAATGTTTCAATCAGAATAGAGCTTGAAGAGACCTTGGAGGTCTTCTAGTCCAGCCCCCTGCTCAAGCAAGAGAACCTATAGCATTTAGGACAAGTGGCTGTCCAATCAAGATCAAGGGAGGTACTAATACCACTCTATAAAGCCTTAGTAAGATTACACCGAGAGTACTGCATCCAGTTTTGGTCACCACACTATTAAAAAGATGTTGAGACTCTAGAAAAAGTACAGAGAAGAGCAACCAGGATGATTAGGGGACTGGAGACTAAAACATATGATGAATGGTTGCAGGAACTGAGCATGGCTAGTCCAGTGAAGAGAAGGACCAGGGGAGACATGATAGCAGTCTTCCAATATTTGAGGGGCTGCCACAGAGAGGAAGAGGTCAAGCTATTCTCCAAAACACCCAAAGGCCAGACAAGGAATAATGGAGGGAAGCTGATCAAGGACAGATCCAACTCTCCTTGATTCAAGGAGAGATTCAAGAAGTTGTGGGTGCTCCATCCCTGGAGGTTTTCAAGAAAAAATTGGACAGGCATTCATCTGTAATGGTTTAGGAACTCCAAAGTCCCTTCCAAGTCTGTTATTTTGAATCCCTAACCACCATGACCATTGATTTCAGGGACTATAAAGTCTGGGGATTGAAATAGAATATAACTGGAAAACACCAGCATGGAGAAGGATGCAGTACAATAACTTACTTAGAATAATGGTGGTGGAAGGGACTTTGTAGGTCATCTAATCCAACCCCCTGCTCAAGCAGGAGGCCCTATATTATTTTTGACAAGTGGCTGTCCAGTCTCTTCTTGAAAACCTTCAATCACTCAGTACAGAGCTGGAAAATAGGTTGACCCCTTCTTCTTTGTGGCAGCCTCTCAAATGCTAGAATACTGCTATCATGATGTCACACTTAGTCCTTCTTTTCTCTATTCCAGGTGTGGCCTTACGAAGGCTTTATAAAGTGGTACTAATATTTCCCGTTATTTGGATTCTATGCCTCTGTTTATACAACCTAGGATTGTATTAGCTTTTTTGGCTGTCGTCGCACACTGCTGGCTCATGTTTAAGTAATCATCCACTGGGACTCCCTCTCACAGTTAATGTATTTTGTTTGTTTATTAAATAGATTTATTTTATACCCAGAGTAACTCCAACTGATGTACAGTGCTAAAAAAATAAACCATATAAAAAAATCCCAGAAATCCCATGTCTGGTGGAAGCGACAAACATAAACAATTGATCAGTTCCAAATCAACCTAGTGACCCCAAGACTTGCAGACCATGTCTTCAGGACCTTCCAGAAGAGTCACAAGGAGGATGTCAATAGTGTACCAGGTCTGTAGCACACCCTGGCATCTTCTAGATGCATTGGTCGAGATCAGGGGTCTTCAAATTTGGCAGCTTTAAGATTTGTGGACTTCAACTGGGTCTTAAGGAGGAGGTCAGTACAATCGAGTCCTTAAGACCCTTAACTTCAGGTGTAATCTTAAAGCTGCCAAGTTTGAAGACCCTTGGTTTAGGTTCTTCAAAGGATTGAGTAGGTAGAGGGATCTAGTTAGTGTCGTCCAACACATTTGGATGCCAACTACTCGAGGCCAATGTATTGAGCTAACCAGGGGTCCCCAAACTTGACAGCTTTAAGACTTGTGGACTTCAACTCCCAGAATTCCTCCTCCAGTCATGTTAACTCAGGAATTGTGGGAGTTGAAGTCCACAAGTCTTAAAGTTGCCATGTTTGGAGACCTCTACTCTTGATTCTCCCACATGCTTGATTGAAGTTCATATTTGGATGATATTTGGAGGCCCAAAATGCCACTGATTGATAAAACATTGTAACTTTCGTCTTTTATTGGCCTTTTACTTCTGAAAGTGCAGAATGTTCTTGATAAGAGGCCAAATGGTATGAGGTTATAACATCAGAAGGAAAACCTGAATCGATGGCATTTTAGATAAATCTCTTTTTCCATACAGCCTGGGTATGTCTGGCTTTCTCAGGAAACGTTCTTAAAAGCTAACATTGGTTCCACCCCCACCCCCCCAGCATGGATCTAGGCTCTCTGGAGCCTGGATCCTAATTTTAAAACAAAAATGCCTTGAAGTTGTGGTGATCCAGACGACAACGACAAAAACATGGAGGTATTATTTCCAAAGATGACATCTTTAAATCTGAACAGAGTTTAACTTCAAAAGTGGCTTGTTGGGAGTTTTGTTGGGAGAAAATAAGTTTTCATTCAAAAGTGGCTTGTTGGGAGATAATTTCAAACATGCCAGAATCTTTTAGCTTTCTGCAAAAATTGGTAGTGGTGGTGAGCGATCATGATTTCAGTTGTTGTTGTTGTTGTTGTTAATAATAATAATAATAATAATAATAATAATAATAATAATAATAATAATAATAATAATAATAATTTATTCATTAAATATGAAACTCAGTCAACTGAACATTTAAAAATGTATCACAAATTTCACTGACTGGCACTGATGGTTAATACGGGTTGCTTTCAGCATCCTAGGTATCAACCAAGTTATTATTGTTATGTTATTTACTTATTTATTTATTTTCCTAAAGACTCAGCAGGAGGTTTTCATCCCAAAGTGTATGGTTAAATTTCTGTGGAGATTTTCAGTTATCTAGGTGATAATTGTCTCAAAAGTGCTTCCACCCCCCCCCCAAAAAAAGGCAACTGGACTGGAAAAAAAAAACCAAGGTTCCAAAGCTGGTTTTGAATGTATAGAATAAAGAAAGAATAAGGAAGAAAATGTTACTTTAGTAGCAAAGGTGATTGTCTATGGAGATTCTCAGTCATCCAGGTCATGGTTGTCCCAAAGGTGTTTTTTCAAGAGGCAAGTGGACTTTCTGATTTTCCTCTGAAAATGTTTCGCTTTTCATCTGAGAAGCTTCTTCAGCTCTGACTGGATGGTGTGGAATGGAAGGAGTTATATTCCTTGCAGACAGGAAATGGAAGGATTTATATTCTTTGCAGACCGAAATGACCAGTTGTCTTCAAGGAATATAAATCCTTCCATTCCCTGCCATCTAGTCAGAGCTGAAGAAGCTTCTTGGATGAGAAACGAAATATTTTCAAAGAAAAACCAGAAAGTCCAGTTGCCTCTTGAAAAATAGCACCTTTGGGACAAAGTTGACTTTAGGCTGTCATGTATTTGAGTGTGGATGAGATGAAGTGAAGGCACCAATAAAGGATAATATTTGTAGCTCAGGGTTGAAATGAGAGATCCTAGCTACTCTCTGAGTTGACTTGTTCTCTTACAGACGTTTCATTACCCAAACAAGGTAATCATCATCAGCGCTAGAAGGGAATGGCGTTTGCTCTCAGTTTATCTTCTAGTGGCTGCTTGCCCTGTCAGTGTTGGTAGGGATGATCTTGGAGATTCTTTGGATGGTTTCAGAAGTTCAAGACCTCCAGTGTTGAAGCACCCACAACTTCTGGATTTAACCTGGAACTGAGGAGAAACTTTCCGACAGTGAGAACAATCAACCAATGGAACAGCTTGTCCTCAGAATTTGTGGGACCGCCATCACTTGAGACCTTCAAGAAGATATTGGACTGACATCTGTCAGAAATGGTGTAGAGTCTCCTGCTTGGGTGGGGGGTTGGACTAGATGACCTACAAGGTCCCTTCCAACTCTGATTATCTGTTATCTAATTCTGGAGGCAAGTGGTTCTCCTGGTTAATTCTTCTAATTAAGGCATCTCTTGTGCAATCCAGGTAAAAAGGGGTAGGGCTGCCATGGCAGGTGTGACTGCCAAATCACTCTTCAGAGGAAGAGCTGGGGATGAGATTCAAAGGAAACAGCTACTGCTTTGCTTACAAGGCCAAGACCAGATCTATTTTTGAAAGAGGAAGTAGCACAAAGTTAGTTCTGCCTATTTTTCTCCTCTTCTTTTTGGTTACTGTCGTTTGTGAAAGTACATTCTCCGACCTTCCTCCAGAAATGGTGATCAGACACGGGTGATATCCATGGTTAAGATGACGTTTGTTTACAGGAAGAGTGCCTTAAAAAAAAAATGAACCAAAGAGACACATTTTCAGGAAAGCGTCTCAGTCAGGACTAGTCTGTTTCCTGTGTTTGGGATGGCCTGCAATCCTTTTTTTTTTTTTTTTGATAAAAGTTTTATATAGGTTTTCACAAAAACATAATACAAATAAAATATTTTTTTTGAGAGCAGCATGATTCCAGGTTATCATATCTTCATCAAACATAATCTCAGTTACATATTCATCTTTGTATTTAATTTCATATCTTGTCTCTATTTTATCAATTTTTCAATAATTTTTCCCTTCCCTCATTTTCCTCAACATTATTTATGATTATCTCATTCCTTTCTAATTCAATTACATAGGGATGGCCTGCAATCCTGATTCACAAACTGGGGGGAAACTCCTGTTTGGTGACTGAATTCTTATCCGAGAGTTATTTCTTTAAGCAGCCTCCGCAGCAGATGGCTTGTTTTTGCCAAATGTTATGGAAGGCGGCCAGGCACATGGATTTGATGACCGTTTTTGGCAGGTTCTTCCAGAGTTGCTGATCTAGTTAGGAATTTTCCTTAAACATTGACCAAACATCTATTGTTCTGGTTGGTTCTGCACTGGAACTGTGCTCTTTTCCTATTGTAGAAAGTTAGCACCCACCCCTCTCCTAGGAGAATGAAATATTTCGAGAAATATTACAAAGGCAGAATATTATATTTCCCTGAAAACATGTTTCTTTTTACAGGCAGGGAGAAGACTCACTCTTAATAGTCCCTACCTTTCTTAGTAGCCCTCAGCAGATGTCAGCACTTAAGAGATAAAGAAATATCTAACTCTGTTCATAAGCAAATACCCTCATCCAAGATCTAAACAAAGATAGGATTCACCCCCAGCCATAATAGCAATTGCCCAACACACCCTTTCAGAATACAAGCCCTTTCATTGCATCATCTCAATTGCACCATACCCAGCAAACTTCAACCAAACGTATCTCAGACAACCTACAGAGCCAGCTATGACCCCTACAACAGTCAATAGAAGACATGTTCTTGCACAGGAACAGGAAGATGTAGGGCAAATCCCAAGAGAAGGTATAAATACCCCCCCCACACTCTCAACTCCATGTGGTCAGCTGTCCCAGAATCACACATGCTTGGTGGTTCTGCTTCATCAATAAATGGATGCTTTTTCCAATCAGCCTCCAGCCTTTGTTTCCAGTGCCTTCTTCCTGGCTTGGAACTGAACCAGATGGATATTTCTTCCAACATCACTTTTTTCAGTGCAATTATACCTTTGAATGGTCACTAAATGAATGATTGTAATTTGAGGACTTACAAAGGCAGAGGAAGTATCTAATTCCTCTAGGTTGTCCTGTAACTTCTAAACTTCCTAGCCAATCCTGCTAATTATCTTCTTTTGCACTGAGCTTGTTCTTGCAGGAGCCACAGAGCCCAACCAACTGCAATAACCCAAATTAAATAATTTCTGAAATTGGCTGTCCACATCTTGAACACATCCAGTGAAGGGACCCACCAGAGGTGATATTCAGCAGGTTCTGACCAGTTCTGTAGAATCAGGAGTGGAAATTTTGAGCAGTTCAGAAAACCAGCAAATCCCACCTCTGACTGGAGATTTTACAGTATCCTTCCCCTGCCACACCCACCAAGCCAAGCCCACAGAACTGGTAGTAAAAAATTTTGAATCCCACGACTGAGACCCACCAACTCTCTCAGCAGTTGATTCAAATTGCTTTCCTGTTCTTAGATTTAGGAAGCTATTTTTCTTCTAGCATTAAGCTGACATGCCCCTTCTTGTAAATGATAACCATTATATTGATTGCCCTTGTCACAAAGCCGAAGAGCCAGCGCTGTCCAAAGGCATCTCCGTAGTCATGTGGCTGGCATGACTAAACGCCAAAGGCGCACAGAACGCTGTTACCTTCCCACCAAAGGTGGTCCCTATTTTTCTACTTGCATTTTTTACATGCTTTCGAACTGTTAGGTTGTCAGAAGCTGGGACAAGTAACAGGAGCTCACTCCGTTATGCAGCGCTAGGGATTCGAACCGCCGAACTGCTGACCTTTCAGATCGACAAGCTCAGTGGCTTAGCCACTGCGTCCCCTTATATTGATTGCCCTTGTAAATAGTTTCGGTTAAATCTCTATCCTGAAGCAGTTAAGTGCATAATTATTAATAAGTACAATAACAAGCAAACAAGGAGAAAAACTGGCAAAAGGTAAGGAAAGTCAATTAGTGCTTGGGGTAATTTGGTTAAGGGACACCGAGACAGACTTGCATAGCTGGTCTGTCTGGTGTACCTTGAATGTCTGGAATGAGATGGGAACAAATTTGTACATTACAAAGTGACTTTTCCAGTTGCCTATTTAGCCCATTGAGATGGTGAATTTGTCAACTTCTACCTCTGCATTTATTGCATGCTGGAAATTCTGGGGAGATGTTTCTTGCTAGGCACCCATGTCCAAAGACCTAAAGAAGCTTTTCCCCTTAAACCAGGATTTTAAAGATGTGTGGACTTCAACTCCCAGAATTCCTCAGCCAGCACAAATTGCCAGTTTCTCTCCTGCAGAGCTTCCTTCTTGAATGTCCATATTCTATGGACGTGCTGTCCATATTCCAATATGGAAGGCTGTCCATATTCAATATAAACACAAATATCTAACTGGAGCTGTTGCATATTTTCTTTGCATTTGGTACCTGAGCAACAGTTCGTTTAATGACCGTTTGAAGTTACAATGGCGCTGGAAAAAAATAGTCACTCATGGACATTTTTCAGAAGTTGTGGGAGCTTCATCACTGGAAGCTTTCAAGAAGAGACTGGATTGCCATCTGTCAGAAATGGTGTAGGGTCTCCTGCTTGGGGGTGGGTGGGGTTGCACTAAATGACCTATCAGATGCCTTCCAACTCTGTTATTCTATTAAAATTGAGCAGAGACCAGCTTACATGTTCACATTCTCTCCACTATGATGTCATAGTTCAGAGGTCTCCAAACTTGGCAACTTTAAGAGATGTGGACTTCAACTCCCAGAGTCCTGAGACTTGAAGTCCACAAATCTTAAAGTTGCCAAGTTTGGGGACATTTGTCATAACCTGCATTTCTGCTGTGTTAGTTTCTGAACCTGAATCTCCAATTCAGCTTGTACAATATCTATGCAAATCTGCATTAAGGCAAATATGTCCATCTCTTTCAGTCTTGTTTTAAGATACAATGCATTTGCAAGGGAGAAGGCAATCCGTCAATATCATCTTCATGTATTTGAGAACCAAGGCCTAACAGTGTTAATTTTCCAGTTTAATTTTAATTCGGTTTAATGGAGAGCCAGTTTGGTGCAGTGGGGAAGGTGTTACTGCAGAAACCAGGAGACTGAGAGTTCTAGTCCCACCTTAGGCATGAAAGACAGCTGGATGACTCTGGCACAATGGCTAGGTGATGGTGAGTTCTAGTACAGCCTTAGGCATGAAAGTTGGTTAGGTATGGCTGGGCCAATCACCAGGTGATGGTGAGTTCTAGTCCTTCCTTAGACATGAAAGCTAGCTGGATAGCTCTGGGCCAATCACCAGGGTACAATGAGTTCTAGTCAGTGATGGGATTAACATTTTTTTTACTACTGGTTCTGTAGGTGTGGCTTGGCGAGTGTGGCTTGGTAGGCATGGCTTGGTGGACTTGGCAGGGGAAGGATACTGCAAAATCTCCATTCCCACCCCACTCTAGGGGGAAAGTTACTGTAAAATCCTATTCCTTCCCCACCCCTCTAACATGCTTTCCAGCTCTGTTCTCCTGTGCAGGGCAACAAAAGAAGACCCAGCCAATCAGTTGGGACTCGGGAGGCAGAGAATAGATGGGGACAGGCCCAGTCAGAGGTGGTATTTTCCAGTTCTCCAAACTCCTCAAAATTTCCGCTACCAGAACTGGTCAGAACCTGCTAAATGCAACCTCTGCTCCTAGTCCTTCCTTAGGCATGAAAGTTAGCTGGGTGACTTTGGGCCAGTTGCTGTCTCTCATTTCAACTCACCTCACAGGGTTGTTGTTGTTGGGGGAAGAATAAGAGGAGGAAGGAATATTAGACAAGTTCATTACCATGAGTTACTTATAAAGTAATAAAAGGAAAATAAAAATCTAATAAATAAATAAATAATTCACTCATTTGCACAACTTCAAGGTTGAAGAGCAAAGATTTGGCCTCTGACCTTGTCGGGAAAAATGCCTTCAGTAGGGGAAGTTTTAGCGAATGGACACAAGGAGAAGCCTACATGCTCTGCAGTAACAGGTGTATTTATTCTCTTTAGTTACTTATTAAGAAGAAAAAAAGAGCTACAAAGCAACTTTGGTTTTCAAGATAGGTAGCAAAGGACCCCAAAGAGTCGATAAGCATCTGAGTTACTGATTAACTCTTTTGCAAGATTCTGCAAACAGTAAGATTAATCTGAAATGGAGACCAAAACACAAGGCTGTGCCAGAAAAGGGTTCAAAAGTTTACAGGAAGATATTGTGCTACAAGAAAGACTTCAGAAATTTTAAGTGTGTGGAAGAATGCAACTCCACTGCCCTCCATGGACTGGAATATTAAGTGAATTCTGCTTTAGCCAGCATTAGTGCCAGACTGAGACAGCAAAATGAGATGGAAGGATTAGGGGATAAAATTTGCCCCATGGTCTGTTTTTCCTTGTCTTGAGTCACAGTTAAGTCCTTCTCAAATCAAGGCAAATGTAGAGTAGAATAGAGTAGAGTGGAGCAGAGTGGAGCGGAACGGAACAGAACAAAACAGAACAGAACAGAATAGAATAGAATAGAATAGAATAGAATATGGAAGGGAATGGAAAATAATGTAGAATGGAATAGAATGGAATGGAATAGAATAGAATAGAATATGGAAGGGAAGGGAAGATAATTTCGAATAGAATAGAATAGAATAGAATGTGGAAGGGAAGATAATGTATAATAGAACAGAACAGAATAGAATGTGGAAGGGAAGGGAAGATAATGTAGAATGGAATGGAATAGAATAGAATTAGAATAGAATAGAATAGGATAGAATAGAATAGAATATGGAAGGGAAGGGAAGATAATATAGAATAGAATAGAATGTGGAAGGGAAGGGAAGATAATGTAGAATAGAATAGAATAGAATAGAATAGAAAAATAGAGTTGGAAGGGAACTTGTAGAACATCTGGTCCACCCCCCTCCCAAGCAGAAGACCCTGTACCAGTTCAGACAAGTGGCTGTCCAGTCTCTTCTTAAAAACCTCCAGTGATGAAGCACCCACAATTTCTGAAGGCAAGCAGTTCCACTGGTTAATTGTCCTCACTGTTAGGAAGTTTCCCCTCAATTCCAAGTTGTTTCTCTCTTTGGTTAGTTTCCATCCATTGCTTCTTGTCCTGCTTTCTGGTGCTTTGGAGAAAAATTTGACCTCTCTTTTCTTTGTGGCAGCCCCACAAACAATGGAATACTGATATCATGTCACCTCTAATTCTTCTTTTCTTTAGACCAGCCAAACCGAAAAGCTGCAACCGTTCTTCATATGGTTTAGTCTCCAGGGTTTTTTTTTTTGACCACAGAAATGGCATCCTGAGCAATAGGCCCCCCACTTCATCATCTCCAGTTGGATATGGGAGAGTCCAGAGAATCCTGTCTAGGAAACCACATTGATGAAGGCCTTTCTTTGCTTCTCTTCACTGCGGTCATCAATGACTGGCAGGAGACCAACAAGTGGGCCTGAACAACAGCACGTGCAAGAAACGTCTGTGTTTCCTCCGTGTCAGGCTGTGACAATCTCATATTCTCAGATGTGGATTTGAACAAATAAATGCATTTCATCTCCATGTTGTCCTCATGGGCAGTTGGCTTTGTACGAGTGGAACTGATCTGACTCAGTTTTTAGCCTTTGAACAACTGATGTGAACCATAAAACTAGTCAAACAACTAGATTTCCACCACAAGTGGAGGAGCCAAATTATATTTGGCAAGCTTGTGGCTGAGAGTGTTGTGTGGGTTACAAAGAGAGGGGGTTGGTTACAAAGAGAGTGACACTCCAGTGTTATTTCACATGCCTTCTGTTCGTTGATGACTTGTCTGGATGGAAAGGCCACATCCACCCCATGCTGCCCCACGCGGCCCATTTTGGATGAAAGGTGTGCGGAGGCTCAGGGATGATGAAAAAGGGGCCTCCTGGAAGTTCAGGAAGGCCGGAAATGGGCTTGTTTCCAGCTTCCAAAGAGCCTCTGGAGCCCAGGGAGGCCATTTTTGCCCTCCTGGAGGCTCATGGAAAGCCTCCGGAGCCCGGGGAGGGCAAAAATAACCCCCCACACATTATGGTGCAGGAGGCCAACTAGGCCACGCCCACCATGGCCGCATCGACTCAGCAACCAGGCAGAGAACCCGTCGTTAACATTTTTGAAGCCCACCTCTGGGTGGAAATCAAATAATTTTCTAGCAATAAAGCAACACAGTGATCAAGGAAAATTCCTGGCTATGTTTAAGCAAGAGAACAGGCCTGTATTCTTGGATTTATTCTGGAATTAATCTGGATTCTTACACTGAATCCACCGGGGGGATGAACTGAATGTCTTCTCTGAACAATGATTCTGAGACGTATGAATTTTGAGGTAGCCCTTAACTTTCAACCTCAACTTTCGGCCAGAAATTTAGTTGCTAAGCAAGATGTTTGTTCATTGAGCGGCACCTGATTTTCATGACTTTTTTTTTGTCATGGCGGTTAAGTCAATCACTGCCGTTGTTAAGTGAATTTACATGGTTGTTAAGTGAATCCAGCTTTTCCCCAATTGATTTTGCTTGTTGGAAGTACATCTGGAACATAAAAAATAGCGATCCCCGAACCCCAAGTTACTACCACTGTCGTAAATGGCAAGCATCCAATTTTTGATCTGGTAACCATGGGGATGCTGCAATGTTGGTAAGGATGAGGAACAATCTTTGTTTTTTTCAGTGCCATTGAGACTTCGAATGGTCACTAAACAAATGCTTGTAAGTCAAGAACTATCCATATGGTAGCCAAAAGTCTGTAGAGATTCTCAGTCATCCAGATAATGGTTGTTCCAAAGGTGCTGTTTCAGGAGGCAAGTGGACTTCCTTGTTTTTTCTTTTGAAGGCATTTTCCTTCTCATCCAAGAAGCTTCTTCTGCTCTGACAGGATCCAATCCTTTTATTCCCCATTATCCTGTCACATTTGAAGAAGCTTCTTGGATGAGAAGCTTGGAAATCAAAAGTGCATTCCATAAATAGTTTTTCAAAGATGGCAACTAGGTGACTGATGTTTCTGCCACACAAATATCTAACTGGAGAGCATGATTGATGACTCTGGGCTATGGATGTGTCCCATTGGAGAATATGATTTATGATACACCCAGGGGTGGGGCAAAACCAGGGTCAAAGGTGACAATGAATGATGTGCCTCAGAGTTGGCTATACCCAGGCAGTGTCAGACATGTTACCTCCTAAAAAATCTTTTTGAAGTGTTGGAAGTTTGACTCGAGACTCATGATTTAATTGGGGTAAGTGCCAGAATCCTTACAGCGGGAGGGTGTCTCCAGTTGGGACGAAGATTGATTGAGCCATGTGATGGACTAATAGGTGAAGGGGACAGATCTTTGAATTTTTATTGGGAAGGAAAAACCCGGAACTCTCAGATTTGGGTTTTCCCAGATGTGCCAATATGTCAATCCTAATAAAATGGAACTTCGAGGAATTGATTGTCTTGGAGTTTATTGGTTTGGAGTTGGTTAGTTGGAACGTTGACAATGGAGGCTATTTGGAAAGATGGTTTAATGATGGACAGGACCACATGTTTTGAGGTCCTGGACAATCGAGCACATGGGTGAGAGAGTTACTTATACCCTATCTTGGGCTTTGAACTTGCTTCCTGTTCTTGTGAGAAGGGATTGTAATCTGCTTGGGGTCATGCAGGGGTAACTTTGTAGGTTGTCTTGAGTCCCAGGCTTGGTTGAACCTTGCTGGGTAATGTGATCTTCCCAGGTGCCATGTGGTGAGATGGGTAGAGGGCTAATCCTATTATGTTCTAAGGGTAAAGGTCTTTTGTTTTGTACAGAAGCTGGCCAGTCTTTTGTCTTGTAGATAAGATGGCTCCAAAATATCTGCTGGGGAGAGCAGGGAGCTGAGGCTCTAAGTTTATGTCTTTAGAAATATGTTTCTCCTTTGGGGAAAATATAATATTCTGCTTTTTAAAAATATTTCCTAGAATATTTTGTTCTTCTAGGAGAAGGGTGGGTGCTAACTTTCTACAGGAGTTTTTCTTCTTTTGCCGTTATTCTTGCCTGAACAATTTTGCTGGCTTCTGCCAGATGCTGTAATTAATCCTGGTGAAATGAAGAGACAACAGGAAAAAGAAGGAGGAGAATGGAGGGATTTGTCTCTTCTGAAGGGCATCCTGTTGTTCCAGATGCTTTGGAAAGGTTGACTACATTTATCTGCTGTGCTGCAATTCTCCTGGGTGGATCATGGCCTCTTTCCGATTTGCTATTCTTGCAGCCTCCCTGGTTTTTCTTGCTTCAATTAATTCCAAAAGAAAAAAAATGAGAGAATTTCCTCCCTATTAAGAGGTGTTTGTTTTTCCAGATTGCAAAGCTTTCAAGTACACAAAAATCACATAAATTCAAAAACACCGCCAAAGGACCTTCAAAAGTGATAATGTGGGAGGTCCAAACACTTTCTTAATATATTTTCCTTTCCAAGCCCAATGATTCTATATTCTAAAGTCAACATCCAGCAGCTCAAGTTAATGAATAACAGTATAACAGAGTTGGAAGGGACCTCGTAGGTCATCTAGTCCAGCCTGTTGCCCAAGCAGGAGAGACCCTATACCAGTTCTGACAGAGGGCAGTTCAGTCTCTTTTTGAAAGCTTCCAGTGATGGATGAGGCATGCCTTCTTTCTCTCTTCTTCCCCTCAACAAAAGAGCAAAATGGCAAAAGGCAGGGGAAAGTGAAGTGTGCAGTCAACTCATCCAGGGTGGTGTAACAGAATAATACAGTTGGAAGGGACCTCAAAGGCCTTCTAGTCCAATCCACTCAAGCAGGAAATTACATCATTTCAGACAAAAAATTGTCCAATCTCTTCTTAAAAGCTTCCTTTTAGAGTATTTACAACTTCTGGAGGCAAATTGTTCCACTGATTAATTGTTCTAACTGTCAGGAAATTTCTCCTTAAGGCTAGGTCACGCTGGTCAACGGATGCAAAACGTATGCAAAAAGGACACAGCGGACGAGCAAAATTTCGAGGGTGGCTCCATCCGTTGTCATCCGCTCCAAAAAGTGGCAAAAATTTGTATAAACAGAACGGAAAAGAACGGAAAAGAACGGACTTGGGTAGTATGTAGCAGGGATGTTAAACGGATGTTCTTAGGAAGCCTAGCGGATGCATATCGGATGCAAATCATTCACTGCGCATCCTTTCTATTTCCGTGCTACTAACGCTGTGTAGACGTTCTGTGTCCCTTTTGTTTCCTCCCTCTTTCTGTTTTCAGCTGCAGCGGATGTGAGTTGCGAGGATGCCCAGAGGATGCAGAGAGGATACAGTGGACGTTGAACAGATGATAAACGGACATAGAACGTTTGTTGCTCGTATGTCGTGGATGTACATCGTACACAGCGGAAAGTTCATCCCTTCACAAAGTTTTGTGCAGCTCAAAACTTCTTGAGCGGATGAAATCTCAGTGGACGGATGCTCAAAGGATAGAGCATATGAAACACGTATGCAGTGAGTACACAATGGATGCATAGTGTTTTCCAACAGATGGCAAGCTGTTTTTAACCTTTTACATCCTCTTTGCATCAGTTGGTGCAGTGTGACATGGGCTTTAGTTCTAGGTTGCTTCTCTCCTTAATTAGTTTCCATCCATTGCTTCTTGCCCTTTCTTCAGATTCTTTGGAGAATAAACAGACTCTCTCACCTTTCTGGCATCCCCTGATATTGGAATGCTGCTATCATGTCACCCCTAGTCCTTCTCTTCATTAGACTAGAGATATACCCAATTCTTGGAACCATTCTTCATATATTTTAGTCACCAGTCCTCATCTTTGTTGCTGTTGTCCAGGAAAAGGGTTCAGAAGGGAAGAGAAAGTTACTCAATGGGAGCCAGTGAGGTTCCTTGGCTAAGGCAGGATTAGAACCTGGATCTACACACTCCTAGCCTTGCTTATTCAGCCCAGGTTGCCTCTTCCTACATGTTAGCTCAGCCCTAGGTACAAATTGGGAATCCAGCTCTTTCTTTTTGTCTTGCCCTCTCCTCCTGGTGGTATTTTTTGACTTCAGTGGCTACCATCATCAGTTTGCTTCTGTCTGGTTCCTGCTGTAGCTCAGTCGATGGAGCTTCTTGATCCCCAGATCCTAAAATAAGAAATAAAAAGATAGGGTTGAAACTTGAAAGTCAATGAGACTCAATCACAGGAGTACAGTACCCTCTCGTGGCCATATTGGAGAATGTGCTCTAGCAGTACAAAGAATAGTGCAATTTCTCTTTTCGTCATTCCTCCCTATAGAACAGAGAATAAGAGATACCAATGAAGGAGGAATTTGTACTTCAGGGTTGGAATGAAGGGTCCTTGGTGCTTGCTTGTTTTCTTGCAGATGTTTCATTACCCTAACATCTATTGACTGTGCAAAAGAGGCAATCAACTAGCCCAAAAGAGAACAAAAAGACTCCAACACCTTTTCACCAGTAATCAGCACTCAGATCACCATAGATTAACTCCAAGGTTAACTTTAGATCAATAATCAAGGAAACATCTGTAGAGATTCTTCGTCATCCAGGTCATGGTTGTCCCAAAGGTGCTTTTGAGGAGGCAACTGGACTTTCTTGTTTTTTTCTTTTGATGAAGTTTTGCTTCTCATCCAAGAAGCTTCTTCAGCTCTGACAGAATAGGCATAGCACATACATGCTAGTTGTTTCCAGCTGTAGTGGGTGGTGCTCATCCCTGTAACAAAGCCAAAGAGCCAGTGCTGTCCGAAGACATCTCCATGGTCATGTGACCAGCAGGACTAAACACCTTTGAAGGTGCACAGAACACTGTTCCCTTCCCACCAAAGGTGGTCCCTATTTTCCTACTTGCATTTTTTTTTACCTGCTTTCGAACTACTAGGTTGGCAGAAGCTGGGACAAGTAATGGGAGCTCACTCCGTTACACGGCGCTAGGGATTCGAACCACCGAACTACTGACCTTTTGTGACCTGAACTATCTGACAGGATAGTGGGGAATAAATCCTTCCATTTCCCACTATCCTGTCAGAGCTGAAGAAGTTCCTTGGATGAGAAGCGAAACACCTCCAAGAGAAAAAGTAAGAAAGTCCAGTTGCCTTCTGAAAAAGCACTTTTGGGACATTCAAGTAAATAACACCCCAGTCAAGAAACTGCCTAAGAACCATTAGTAAACAGCCCAACCAAAGAATATCTGAGACCACCCCACACCCACATAGACAAGCAAGTCACCTGAATACAAACTGACAGCAAACAGCACTCCTTGCTAGCACTGATGATGTTACCTAGTTGGGTAATGAAACATGTGCAAGAAAACAAGCAAGCTCAAAGGACACCAAGGACCCCACATAGAATAATAGGGATGGAAGGGATCTTGGAGGTCTTCTAGTCCAACCCTCTGCCCCTGGCAAAACATTCTACACCATTTCAGACAAATGACTGTCCAGTCTTGTCTTAAAAACCTCTAGTGTTGGAGCATTTACAACTTCTGGAGGCAAGCTGTTCCACTGATTAATTGTTCTGTCAGGATATTTCACCTTGGTTTTAGGTTGGATGTTTTTTTAACAAGCTCCCAACTATTATTTCTTGATCTGCCCTCAGGTGCCCCCCAAAATAAGTCAATTCCCTCTTCTTTGTGGTGTAGCCACTCGGAAACTGCCAGACTGTTTTAATGTCACCCCTAGTCCTTCTGTTTGTTAGAAGTAGATATGGTTAGTTCTTCAATTATAGTATGGTTTTATCTCCAGTCATTTTATTCATTTTAGAAAATTTATATTGCCCCCAACTAACCAATGGCGACTGTCATGCCCCTGTTCGAATCTGATTTCGAGGGGGAGGTTGAGCAGCTGACAGGGAGTGAGAGTGTGGCTCCAGTGGCTGTGGAAGAAATTGGGGAAGGGCACAGGCTGGTTGGGCAGTCAGAGGAAGACCCAGAACCACCTCCTCTTCATTCTAGGGCACACAGGGAGGAACGGAGAAGGGAACAATATGAGTTACATGGTTTATGGGGGAGGAAAGGGCCCTGATCCCCTTCATTAACTGCAGCTGGGAAAAGTGTTTAAAAAGGCAAACTACTCAAGCAAAGTTGCTGGAAGCAAAGCATGCATTATCTTTATTTGTCGAGGCTTACCTGGGTTCTGGCATCTCCCAACTGTGTGTGTTTCATTATCTTTTGGAAGTCTGTAATTCCTTATCCTGCCCTGTGTCGTTAATTGCTACAATGTGGTTTGTGTTGGTTTTTATTTATAATTTATATGTACTTTGAGTTTGGACTGAATTTCTTCCCTTTAAAGTTTGTTCTTGGGAGAGTTTTTTCTCCAGCCGATGATAAGTGGACATTGGGGGCCAATTTAGCAGTGTTAAAGGGACTTTACCTATTTTTGTGACTTTGTTGCTTTTTTGCCACGCCCTGGGTCATCACAGCAACTCGAGGCGGCTTGCACAGATTTAAAAACTTATTATTAAAAACAAGAATAAAAGAAAATAATAAAATAATACAGAATAATAAATTTATAAAATAATAGTCTCCACTCACCCCCAGCCCAGCAGCACCACATATTTATATGAGTCATTTAATGGGCTCCATCTCGCTCTGGGTTCCCCAGGCCCGCTGGCAGAACCAGGTCTTCAGCGCATTCTGGAAGAGTGCTAGAGTGGGGGCCATACTAATCTCTGTAGGGATGATGTTCCAGAGAGAGGGAGCCACCCAGTAGTGGGATTCAAATTGTTTTACCACTGGTTCAATGGGAATGGCTCAGTGGGCATGCTATGCCAGTGCACAGGTTTTCCCACACCAGCTGAGACCAGCAGCGCCAATCAGCTGAGAGGATAAATAAGAGAAAAGTGCAGGAGTATGTGGGAGGGCCGATCCTGCACTTTTCTCTTCTTTTTCTTCTCAGCTGATTGTTGGAGGATTTATTTTCCTCCTCTCAGATCATCATCGGCTATTTTTTTTTTTTTTTACTACCGGTTCAGCTGAACCAGTCCAAACCAGTAGCATACCACCACTGGAGCCACCACAGAGAAGGTGGCCTTCTTTGGGTACCGCCTGATGTGTTTCCTTAGGGGATGTGACCCACAACATTTCTTGCCACCCAATCTGGTGGGTGTTGTGGTTAGCCGGCAGCAGGTGCAGATGGCTGAGGAGAGCGATGACTCTGATGAGGGGCCAGGACCATCAGGGAGTGGACTGCNGCAGATGGCTGAGGAGAGCGATGACTCTGATGAGGGGCCAGGACCATCAGGGAGTGGACTGCTGCCTTCAGGGATTGAGTGGACTGGCAGCAATGAGGAGGAGGTTCCTGAGGAGCCTGTGCCAAGTGCACGTGCACGCAGGATGATTTGTAGAAGAGAACAGCTGGAGCAGCACAGGTGACTTGGGAGTAAGGATGCAATGCAATTTCCCCTCCCTCCAGGGAATATAAGCTTGGTTTCAAAAGGTTTTTGCTTTTGCAGAAAGCAAAAATGTTCTAAGGACTCAGCATTGTGTGTGGAGACTCCAGCTTATCTAAAGAATTCTGTCAAGGCTTTCCTGGTTGGACTAATTGGCTGCAAGCCACCTTTTATCTACAAAGAAGTTATTTGTAGATTAAAGCTGAGAAGGTTTGAGTTGCTGTGTTTGAAATTTTCGGGCTGGTAACCAGGTTGGGACAGAATAGTGGGTTGGGTAGATGTGACTGGCAAGAGATGGTCCCTCAGATAACCACCAACTTTGTTGCTCTTCTCTGCACTCTTTCTAGGGCAGCAGTGGGGAACTATGACCCTTTGATGACCTGTGGACATCAACTCCTAGAATTCCTGGGCCAGTCTGGCTTAGGAATTCTGGGAGTTGAAGTCCACAAATCATCAAAGGACCACAGTTCTCCACCCTTGTTTTAGGGTCTACAGTCACTCCAAAGGATGCTTTGCATCCCCCCAGTTTCCCTTTCACTATTTTCCAGGCACCCTTCCAAAGACTGCAGTAGAACTGAGGCACACCTACTATTTTCCAAGAAGAATAGAATAGAATAGAATAGAATAGAATTTTTATTGGCCAAGTGTGATTGGACACACAAGGAATTTGTCTTGGTTCAAATGCTCTCAGTGTACATAAAAGAAAAGATACATTCCTCAAGAGTCAAGAATCATCAGGTACAACACTTCATAATGGTCATAGGGTACAATAAGCAATCAAACCATACTAGGAAACAGTCAATATAAATCGTAAAGATACAAGTGGCAAAGTTACAGTCATACAGTCACAAGTGGGAGGAGATGGGTGATAAGGAGTGATGAGAAGATTAAAAGTAATAGTAGTGCAGACTTTGTAAATAGTTGGACAGTATTGAGGGAATTATTTGTTTAGGAGAGTGATGGCGTTTGGCAGAGGTGGTGTTCAGCAGGTTCTGACCAGTTCTGGAGAACCGGTAGTGGAAAATTTTGAATAGTTTGGAGAATCAGCAAATACACCTCTGATTGGAGATTTTACGGTTTCCTTCCCCTGCCATGCCCACCAAGCCAAGCCCACAGAACCAGCAGTAAAAAAAAGTGAATCTCACCACTGGCGTTCAGGGAAAAATGGTCCTTGTATTTAGTTGTTCTGGTGTGCAGTGCTCTATAATGTCGTTTTGAGGGAAGGAGTTGAAACAGTTTACATCCAGGATGTGAGGGGTCTGTAGATATTTTCACAGCCCTCTTTTTGACTTGTGAAGTATACAGGGCCTCGATTGAAGGCAGGCTGGTAGTAATTGTTTTTTCTGAAGTCCTAATTACTCTCTGAAGTCTGAGTCTGTCTTGTTGGGTTGCAGAACCAAACCAGACAGTTACAGAGGTGCAGATGACAGACTCAATAATTCCTCTGTGGAACTGGATCAGCAGCTCCGTGGGCAGTTTTAGGTTTCTGAATTGGCGCAGAAAGAACATTCTTTGTTGTGCTTTTTTGATGACATTTTTGATGTTAGGTGTCCATTTTACTTATTTATTTATTTATTTTATTTATTTATTTGTCAAGCAATTATAAGATAACAGGTATAAGTATAAGCATAGTTATGTATACATGAAATGGATACATGTAAGAAAAATAAAAAGAAAGAATATGACAGGAACAGTAGGTATAATAGAAACTAAAAATTTGAAGGTCTCTACTGTTGATACTGTGTTGTCTAGTATTGTAAGATGTGGTAGTATGGGAGGGTCAAAAGAAGGTCAAAAGTTGGCCCCAGAAAACTCATGCTATTCAGCCCTTCAGCATGATGATCGATGCCATGGAGTTGCTGAGACCAAATCACATCAAGGCAGAACTTCTGACAGTCCAACAAGGAATTTCTTTTATGACAGCAGAAGGTTGAGGGGCTGCTGCAAAGAAGAAGGGGGCCAATCTATTTTTCTAAAGCACCTGAAGGCAGAAGAAGGAGCAATGGATGGAAACTAACCAAGGAGAGAAGCAAACTGGAACTAAGGAGAATTTTCCTGACAGTTAAGAACAATTAATTAGTGGAATGACTGGATTCCAGAAATTGTGGGTGTTCCATCCACAGAGTTTTTTAAGAATATAGTGAGCAACCACTTCTCTGAAATGGGATAGCTTACATGGGGGGGGTGGGGGTTGCAATGCCTGGAGGGGTTNTAAGAATATAGTGAGCAACCACTTCTCTGAAATGGGATAGCTTACATGGGGGGGTGGGGGTTGCAATGCCTGGAGGGGTTGGATTAGAAGACCTCGAAATTCCTTCCAACTCTGTTATTCCGTTTTTCTGTTAATGTAGCACACATTCTCTTTGAGGACAAAAGTCTGTTGGAGACTTTCTTTGCAATTCTGCAAGAAATTTAATGTCTTTGGTCAGGGATGATTTAAGGTCCATTGAGAAAATAGTTTTGTGCAGTGCACTGTGCAAAAATGTGCAATAAGCAAGATATTTAGTTTAGAGCCCAAATTGGTGATTTAATGAATAGCTCGGTTTGTCTCGAATCAAATCCCAAGCTATTTATTACAAGCTGAAGCCTGGGTTGAACACCAGATTTAAAAAATAAATAAATAAAATAAAACCCCTCATAATTTTCATGAAAGGAAAAACCCTACCTGGTAGAATAGAATGCAATTCATAAATTGAATGTCCTAAAATGATGAAACCAGAAGACCTGCAGATAAATAAAGGCAGGAGTTGGAAGTCAAGTTAAGAATAACCCTGCTACAGTGGTGGTATTCTACCGGTTCGGCTCAATTCGGCTGAACAGGTAGTAAAAAAATGCTACCTGTTGGGCTGAACCAGTATTTCTGACTATCAGTTGGGTGACTATCAGCTGTGCCACACAATTTAGATTAGCTAGAAAGCAGAAAATCTTTGGATCTAAATATAAATAAATAAATAAATCTAAATTGTGCGGCACAGATTGCTTCAAAATGCTTCTTTTTCCAGCACTTCCTTGAGGCTCACTGGGCCAAAAATGGGGTGTGGGGGGATTGCAAAAGAGAAAGAGAAAGAAGGAGGGAAGGAGGGGAGAAAGAAAGAAAAAAGAAAGAAAGAATGAAAAGGAGGGAGGGAAAAAAGGAGAGGAAGGAAGGACCACAAACCTTGGCACTAGATGCAGCTTCAGAGGATGCTTTGAAACAGCACAGCAATCCAGGGTTGGAAGGTACCTGAAGGTCATCAAATGCAACCCCCTGCTCCAGAAAGTGAGTTTCTGTCTTTTGGCCCCCAGTCACATGGCCACATAGGCATGCCTGCCAAGCAACATCCACAGAATCGGTAGTAAAAAAAATTGAATCCCACCACTGCCTTGCTGCTACAAAGAAGAGGTAGTCAATTTATTTTTTCCAAAGCATCAGAGGGCAGAACAAGAAACAATGGATGGAAACTAATTAAGGAGAGGAGCAACCTGGAATTAAGGAGAGTTTGAAGTCAATTTAAGAATAAGCCTGCTGGATCTTGCAATGGGAAGCTCCCGAGCCAGGTTCCAAAAGTGTCTGCAATCTGGTCCAGAAAGTCAGGATGGTAGCCACGATGATGTAATCAAAGTTCTGTCTGCTTTTTTAGGGGCATTGCTATGTTTACTGTTTGGACCACACTTTGCAGAGCTTGGAGTCTTAATTGGACGATCACTTAAACATGAGCCAGCAGTGTTCAGCAGCAGCCAAAAATGCTAATACAATCCTTGGTTGTATAAACAGAAGCATAGAATCAAGATCACGAGAAGTAGTAGTACCACTTTATAAAGCCTTAGTAAAGCTACACCTGGAATACTGCATCCAGTCTTGGTCACCAAATTACAGAAAAGATGTTGAGACTTTGGAAGAAGTGCCAAGAAGAGCAGCTAAGATAATTAAAGGCCTGGAGACTGAAAGGTATGAAAAATGGTTGCAGGATTTGGATTTGGCTAGTCTAGAGAAAATAAGGACCAGAGGTGACATGATACCAGTATTTGAGGGGCTGCCACAAAGAGGAGGGGGTCAATTTATTTTCCAAAGCACCTGGAGGCAGGACAAGAAAGAATAGATGGAAACTAATCAAGGAGAGAAGCAACCTGGAGTTAAGGAGAAATTTCCTAACAGTGAGAACAGTTAACCAGTGGAACAGTTTTGCCTTTAGAAGTTGCACTCTCACAGAACTGGTTGTTAAACTGGTTGCAGCCCATTACTGCTACCATGCCTCCCCTGGTCCTTCTCTTCACTAAACTAGCCATGCTCAATTCCTGCAACCATTGTTCTTATATTTTAGCCTCCAGTCCCCTTATCATCCTGGTTGCTCTTCTCTGCACTTTTTCTAGAGTCTCAACATTTTTTTTATAGTGTGGTGACCAAAACTGGATACAGTACTCTAGGTGTGATCTTACTAAGGCTTTATAGAAAGAGTCTTCAAAGTTGGCAAGTTTAAGACTTGTGGACTTCAACTCCCAGAATACCTGAGCTAACATGACTGGAGGAGGAATCCTGGGAGTTGAAGTCCACAAGCTTAAAGCTGTCAAGTTTGAAGACCCCTGCTTTATAGTATTAGTACCTCACTTGATCTTGAATGGTCCATCCATTGTAGGTAGTCCTCATCTTACAACTGTTCATTTAGTGACCATTCAAAGTTACAATGGCAGGGGAAAAAAGTGACTTCTAACCCTGTTTTATACTCCTGACCTTTGTAGCATCTCTGCAGTCCTATGATCAAAATTGGGATGCTTTTGCAATTGGCACATATATATGATAGCTCCAAGAATCATGTGATCACTTTTTGAAATCTTCTGACAAGCAAAGTCAACGGGGAAGCCAGATTCACTTAACAATGTTGTTAGTAACTTCACAACTGCAATGGTTCACTTAACAACTTGTGGCAAGAAAGGTCACAAAATGGGGCAAAAATCACTTAACAGTTGTCTTGTTTAGTGACAGAAATGTTGGGCCCAATTGTAATCGTAAGTCAAGGACATCCTGTGGCAGCTGAATTTAACCCTATGCCACTTAGGAGTTTAACTCACAGGGTTAAACGTAGTGAATGGACATATCTCTAATGGCCGCCCTTCATTTTGCTCTTAAAAGTCAAATACAAGTCTGATCCTTAAAATAAAAGACTTTCCCTTTTTCCTTTGGGTATTTCGCAGATAGAATTGCCCAGACCATAGCTGATGTCCAAAGGCAAACTCAAAGAAATCAAACAAGATTTAATCAGGTGGATAACTTCATTTAAAACAAACTCACAGGAACATGTTGTGGTTCACCGGCAGCCTGTGCAGATGGCAGTGGAATCGGACAGTGGGGAAAAATGGGGGTCAGTCCGGGAGTCTGGGGAGGACTTGGATGAGGGTCCTGCGTCCGATGCACAGATGGGGCCAGGACCATCTGGGAATGGAGTGCTGACTCCGGAGCCTCGGGAGTCTGGCAGCAGCAAGGCTGAGGAACAAGGGGAGTCTGTTCCCAGTGCGTCTGTGCACAGAGCTGCTCGAAGATGAGAGCAGCTGAAACAGAAGGGGTGACTTGGGAGTAAGGCTGGGAGGTGACTGTCCCTCCCATAAGGTATAAAGTACAGGCAAAGGTGAATAAACCTTTGAAGGAAGCAAAGTCCTTCATTCTGTTTGGATTAATCCTTGAAGCTCTGTGTGGACTTTGTATTTTGTTTGGCTTTTTATAGTTCATTTGGCACTTTCGTGGTTGGCAGCAATTCAAAGGAGAGAAAGGTGGGTGCTTATCTCGAGGGAATGTTTGGGATTCATTACCGGCTGGGAATGAACATAATTCCCAGCGTGAAATAAAACAAGAGTTGTTTTAACTAAGCATGTGCTTAATTACGGTCTCGGAAGCCTTTGTCAGAACAGAACAGATGAGCAAGATGCAAAAAAATTATTTTTAATTCCTTTATTCATACTGAAAATGTGAAGAATAAATAAAACATCACCAGACAATAAATCAGCCTTCATTCAGAGAGTATAATCATAAAAACAGACAGGTGAAAATTATTATTAATTAAAAAAAGAGGTCTGAAAAGTAAGCACTCAAAAAAATTGCCTTTTTTTTTTTTAATGCAGAGAGAAATCAATACTGAACCAGAGCTGAATAAGTTCTTGGATGTGGAGCGAAACTTCTTCAAAGGAAAACCAGAAAGTACAGTTGGCTCTTGAAGAAGCACCTTTTGGGATATCCATGACTTGGATGACTGACAATCTCCATAGACATAAATATTAGACAGTTTGCATTTGATAAAAAATATGTGTCAGGCATATGAACCCCAGGTTTTCACTTTCTATTTTTAGAATTAGAATAACAGAGTTGGAAGGGACCTGGGAGGTCTTCTAGTCCAACCCCCTGCTTAGTAGGAAACCCTACACCACTTCAGACAAATCTAATCTCTTCTTTAAAACTTCCACTGTTGGATCATTTACAACAAGGATCTTCAAACTTGGCAAGTTTAAGATTTGTGGACTTCAACTCCCAGAATTCTCAAGCTAACATGACTGGAAGAGGAATTCTGGGAGTTGAAGTCCACAAGTTTTAAAGCTGTCAAGTTTGAAGACCCCTGATTCACAATTTCTGGAGGCAAGTTGTTCCACTGGTTAATTGTTCTAACTGTCAGGAAATTTCTCTTTGGTTCTAAGTTGCTTCTCTCCTTGATTAGTTTCCATCCATTGCTTCTTGTCCTGCCCTCAGGGGCTTTGGAGAATAGCTTGACTCCCTCTTCTTTGTGGCAATCCCTGAGATATTTTGGACACTGCTATCATGTCTCCCCTCGTCCTTCTTTTCATTAGATTTGACATACCCAATTACAGAAACCTTTCTTTATATGTTTTAGCTTCCAGGCCCCTAATCATCAATCAATTTATTTTATGTCTCTTTTTAAAAAGATAATTGAATGCTGGGTGGAGCCAGGAAGCAGCCTTCAGCAACCTGTTCATACGTGGTGTCAAAAGATGGCTGACATCTTATGGTGAGAAAGACTACTGAAAGTCTAGGAAAAGCACAGAAGGAAGAAACAGAGGAATAAATCAAGAAACTGAGAGGGAGTCAGTTGGTGGCTTCTCCTAAATTAGCTGAGGACAAGAGGAACCTGGAAAATAATTTCAAATGGTCCAAATAATTACAAATGGTACTGGTTGTTTTTTTTTTTGCTTTGCTTTGCTTTGCTTTGCTGGACATGTGTCCACATGACTGGACAACATCCAGCAAAGACCACAATCAATTTTCAGAGAAAAAGAGGAAGGCCAAAGAAAAACTGGCACCAAACATTTCAGGAAGATGTGAAAAACATCAATCATCAATGGATGGATGTGGACATTGTAGCTGCAGATGGAAAACTGTGCAGTACGGTTTTAGCCCGATGTGCTTTGCAGAGAATATGAGAGTGTGTGAAGAAATATCCATCTTAAACACAAATATATTTATGATGATGATGATGATGGATTTCTCTATACATCTGTTCACCTCATTTTCAAACCAGGAGAAAAATGAACCTGATTTACATCTGAAATTGCGATTAAAAGCAGAGGAACAAAGCTGGAGGAAAGCTTTCTCCTATTCAAAGTTGCTTTGCTAATTTCTCAGCTGCCACATTTTAAGTTTAAAATAACTTAAAATCCAACCTCCTGAGAGGAAGAAACTGCTCCCTGGAGGATAATAAAGCCACTATATGCATTTTTTTAAAAATTGCCAGGATAATCTAAAACAGAGTGTCACAATCTTGGCAACTTTTAAAATGTGTGAACTTCAACTCCCAGAATTCCTCTGGCTGGCTGGGGGAATTCTGGGAGTTGAAATCCACACATCTTAAAAAATGTGCCAAGATTGAGAACATCTAGAGTCTAGCCAATAGAGGGAGTGAACTTTGGAAGGTAAAACTTCAGGTGTGTGTGTGTGTGTGTGAGTGAGTGGGTGGTACTGCCCCCTCCCACGTCATAGCCCTTGTTGAATTACCTGAATGGTCCCAAGCTAGTTAGCCTTTTGCAAAACTTTCAAAACTGGCTTTCCAAAGCTGTATCCAATCCCCAACAGTCCAGTCCTTCTGATGTTTGGACCAGCAGCAGATGAACTACTTATAGCAGAAGATTTTTATATCTCAGAGTCGAACTATGGGGGCATTAGTGTGCTCTGAGCCTGGTGGCTTTCTCACAGACATTTCATTACCCAACTAGGTAACATCAACAGTGCTAGACTCCTCTTCCCTTCTAACACCCACAAAATTACCAAGGTTTCTGAGACTTTAATTTTGCACACACTTATTTTAAAAACAAGAATTGTTTTATTGAAACACTGGGAATTATTTTCATTCCCAGTTGGTAATGAATCTCAAATAGTTCCTCAAGATAAGCACCCACCTTTCTTTCCTGTAAAGTGCTGCCAATAACAGAAGTGTAAAATAAACTAGAACAAATACCAACCAAAGTACAAAGAAATTCAAGAATGAGTCTGAACTGAATGAACAACTTTGCTTCCTGCAATGATTTCTTCACCTTGGCCTGTCCTTTATCCCTTATGGGATGGGCAATCACCTCCCAGCCTTATTCCTGAGTCACCCCTTTTGTCTCAGCTGCTCTTACCTTCTAGCAGCTTTGTGCACACACACACTGGGAACAGGCTCCTCTGGATCCTCTGCCTCGCTACTGCTAGACACTGGAGGCTCCAGAGTCAGCATACAACTCCCAGATGGTTCTGGTTCCATCTTTGCATCGAATGCAGGACCCTCATCCAAGTCCTCTCCAGACTCCTGGACCGGTCACCGATCCCCTTTCTTCCCCACCATCTGATTCCACTGCCGTCTGCACAGGCTGCCGTGAACCACAACACTAGTTGGGCAATGAAACATCTATGAGAAAGCAATTGAGCTCGGTGTGCACCAAGGACTTCAAAGGGATCGAACTCTGTTGTGACTTTCTACAATTGGAGTTCCTGTTGAAATTTTGGGCTCCATGGCTTCTATGTTGTGGGGGATATTTTAATCCTTGTTTGCCTACCCTAAACCTCAAGTTACTGTTGGGAGAAGGGCGGCTGCACAAACCATTTAAATAAATAATGTGATGCCAGGAGTTGAGGGCCAATGGCTGAGCATTTGTTTTTAACCTGAGCTTGTCAACTGACAGCTTCGGTTCAAGGCCCGAATGCTGCACGACAGGGTGAGCTCCCATCCCTTGCTGCAGCTCCTAAGTTCAAAAGCATGCAAATACGAGTAGATAAATAGGTACCACTTTGGTGGGAAGGTAACAGTGTTCTGTACACCTTGATATAATAGTCATGCTGGCCATATAGAAAATGTCTTTAGACAATGCTGGCTCTTTCTACCAGAGATGAGTATTGGCCCCTAGGGTTAGAAATGACCAGGCAGGGAAACTTTTAGCTTTACTAATGGCAGGAGATAGGGGCTTGTAGGACAATATATCTGGAAGGCATCACATTTTCCACTTTTGTAAAAAGCTTTGCCTGTTGAATTTTTAATATAAGCAGGGGAAAAAAAAAGGCCAACTGAAGGAAATGTAGCAGAGGCTGACCAAACGATCAAGTAAAATCAAATTACAACCAGCCGATTGTTCAGATAGATGAAACCAGACACTGTGGTATGAGGTTCCCTCCCCTTTGCATAACGGGGAGTATCGATCCAACACCAGGCTTTCAAAAGCATTAAGCACAGAGAAGAAACCTTATTGATCGGTGGCAGTTAATCAGGATCATATATTCCGAAGGACTCCACTGCTGAGTATCCGACACAGCTTTGGAAAGCAAGAGAACAAGAAATATGTTGCTTTTCAGCAAGATTGTCCCTCTCTGGGGACTGCACAAGAGGCCTTGTAGTTGGATAACCACAGAAAGAAGAGATTAAGTTTAAATAACCTCTGGACCCAACAAGGCCTTTTTGCATTCGTAGACATTGGTGGATTTTGTAGAGTTGATGTTAGTAAGGGAGCTTTGTTTTATTGTACAACAAGAGCTGCTTTCATCCATAATGACTAAAAATAATAAAATAAAATAATAATAAAACAAAATACCAGGAAGTATGTCTATCCAGTTTTATCAAAAAGCCTTTGGTGAGATGCCATTTATCAAAGCTTTTTGTGCCTTTAAAGAAAATTGGCTCGTAAAAAAAAAAGTGTTACCAGATTTCTGATTTCTGGAGATGAATGAGAACAGATGTTAACTTTGCTATGTAAATTGGAGACACTTTTTTTTTAAAAAAAAAATCTAGTATGGTATGAAGTGGATCACCTGCTTTGGCCCAAGGATAATTATCTTATTGTCCTCTGCATTCACACTATGTTGATAGAAACTAACTGAGTTGATGGGAACTAACCAGGGGTGGAATTCTACCGGTTCGGACCGGTTCAGGTGAACCGGATGATAAAGCTACATCTGGTTTGCTGAACCAGTTATTTGAATTGACTGCCTGGCCCTGCCCAGCACACCCCTCCTCTCCCAGGAGTATCCATTTTCAATGGAGGTAAGTGTAGGGTACATGTGAAGGCTCCGGGAGAGGAAAAAACGAGCCTTCCGGAAGTCTGGAAATGGGCCTGTTTCTGGCTTCTGGAGTGTCTCCAGAGGCTCAGGGGAGGCCTCTGGGCCCTTGGGTGAGCAACAAACAGCCCTCCTGAAAAATTAGAAGTCGCAAAATGGGCCTGTTTCTGGCTTCTGGTGGGCCTCCAGAGCCCAGAGGAGGCTGTTTTTGCCATCCCAGAGGCCTGGGGGAGGCCTCTGGACCATTGGGAGGGTGAAAAATGGCCTTCCCGGAAGTACTGGAAGAACCAGAAGTTCAGAAATGGGCCCGTTTCCAGCTTCCGATGGCCCTCCAGAGCCCAGGGGAGGTGGTTTTTCACCCTCCCAGAGGCCCNTCAGAAATGGGCCCGTTTCCAGCTTCTGATGGCCCTCCAGAGCCCAGGGGAGGTGGTTTTTCACCCTCCCAGAGGCCCAGGGGAAGCCTCCAGACCTTTGGGAGGGCAAATATGGCCTCCCCGGGCTTTGGAGGCCCTGGAAGCCATAAACAGGAAGTTCTGGTAGGCCATGCCTACTATGGCCATGCCCAACCAGCAACTGGGCAGTAAGCTGGTTGCTGGAATTTTTGAATCCCACCCCTGGAACTAACCAAGGAGCGAAACAACCTAGAACTAAGAAGAAATTTCTTCATGGTGACAGCAATCAATCAATGGAACAGCTTGACTTGAGAAGTTGGAAGCTTTCAAAAAGAGATTGGATAACCATTTGTCTGAAATGATACAGAGTTTCTTGCTCAAGCAGGGGGTTGGACTAGAAGACCTCCAAGGACCCTTCCCACTCTGTTATTCTATGTTCCATGTTGATAAAGCCAGAATACTATTCATGTTTTAAAGCTTTTTAAAAAAGTTTAATAATAGCCACCCAGAGCTGTCCTTACAAAAACCAGCCTGATGATCCTATGATTATTATCTACCTTTCACTCAAACAAAGATCTACATGTTTGTGCGCACGGACATGCATATCTGTATGGGATGGTGCTGGTTGTAAACCCCCTTTTGTCAAGACCATGGAAAGGAAATGAACATAAAATAAAAAAGCCACCCCTGGTTACAAACTTGTTCCTGTTTACCTCTCTCCAGAAGCTGGCCTGATCTCAGCAGTGTTCTCATTTAAAGTTCAGCTCAAATGCACACAAAGTAAAACATAACAGCTGAATTTGGACAATACAATAAGCCTTAAAGCCAGTTTCTAAAGCTCTGTTTCTATTCCCTAATAGCTTTGTCCTCACCAACCATTCTGGTAGCATCCCTGCGACAGATGGTCTCTTCTGTCTCTAGATCCCATTCATTAAATTGAACAATCTTTCAGCCAGGATTACTGACACAGTTCTCCAAAGAGATCTAATACATTAATTAATTAATTAATTAATTAATTCCTTCACTTATTCCTTCACTTATTCCTTCACTCACTCATTCATTCACTCACTCCACTTATATAGCTGCCCATCTGAACAAATGAATGATTTAAGCAGTTTGCTCTAATCCAGGGGTCTCTAACTTTGGCAAATTTTAAGATTTATGGACTTTAATTCCTAGAATTCCTCAGCCAGCCATGGGAACTTCAACTCCCAGAACTGTGGACTTGTGGATTTCAATTCACACAGTTCCTCTAGGAGTTGAAGTCCACAAGTCTTAAAGTTGCCAAGTCTGAAGACCTCTCTCTAATCCATCTTCTTGACCCAATTTGGAGCTGTAGTTTCAAATCACTGCACTGATTTGAAAAGTCCAATTGATAAACATTTCTGGATGTGCACAGTGCAGTTTTAAAAGCAACCGGACACTTCTGCTTTTGATGGGGTCTTTTGAATTTTTTGACTCAAATCTCATTCTGCAACATATGAAATCCAGGAGGCTATTCTCTGCTGCTGCATGTTTATGCTAAGCAGTGGTGGGATTCGATTTTTTTTTAACTATTGGTTTTGTGGATGTGGCTGGGTGGCGTGACAGGGGAAGGATACTGCAAAATGCCCATTCCCTCTCCATCCCACTAACCTGCTTTCCAGCTTTCATTTTCCTGTTCAGGGCAACAAAAGAAGACCCAGTCGATCAGCTGGGACTCAAGAGGCAGAGAATAGATTGGGGAGGGGCCAGTCAGAGGTGGCATTTGCTGGTTCTCCGAACTACTCAAAATTTCCGCTACCGGTTCTCCAGAACTGGTCAGAACCTGCTGAATCCCACCTCTGATGCAAAGACAAAATTCCCTAGTTGGATTTCTGCTTGGCAGAAATAAATCTTTTTGGCCGCGAATCTAGAGTAAATCGATAATGCAGTCTCTGCTGTTGGTTGGGGCAATGCATTAAAAAGCCTTTTCTTTTGGAAGATTCTAATCCTCATGTCTAAAAATCTTTAGCCCTCTGAGACCACAATGGGACAACTCACTACAGCTAACTCACTGTGGGATAACTTGCCATTTTATTATAGTCTCATTTTATTTTAAAATGACTTAAAAATTACTTTGTCATTCACATCTCATTCTGTCGTTCCTTTTGTTGTCAGCTTTGGAAGCCAGGTTGAGACCAGATGCAGGACAATTCAGCCCTCTGAGACCACAATGGGACAACTCACTACAGCTAACTCACTGTGGGATAACTTGCCATGGCCAGTTCACCATGCAACAACTTGTTGCAGGACAATTCAACACTTTAATTATTTTAAAATGACTTAAAAATTACTTTGTCATTCACATCTCATTCTGTCGTTCCTTTTGTTGTCAGCTTTGGAAGCCAGGTTGAGACCAGATGCAGGACAATTCAGCCCTCTGAGACCACAATGGGACAACTCACTACAGCTAACTCACTGTGGGATAACTTGCCATGGCCAGTTCACCATGCAACAACTTGTTGCAGGACAATTCAACACTTTAATTATTTTAAAATGACTTAAAAATTACTTTGTCATTCACATCTCATTCTGTCGTTCCTTTTGTTGTCAGCTTTGGAAGCCAGGTTGAGACTAGATGCAGGACAATTCAGCCCTCTGAGACCACAATGGGACAACTCACTACAGCTAACTCACTGTGGGATAACTTGCCATGGCCAGTTCACCATGCAACAACTTGTTGCAGGACAATTCAACACTTTAATTATTTTAAAATGACTTAAAAATTACTTTGTCATTCACATCTCATTCTGTCGTTCCTTTTGTTGTCAGCTTTGGAAGCCAGGTTGAGACTAGATGCTCCCATGCCGCCACATTTGAACCTTGGAGGAGGGAACTTCTTGGAGTGTACATAGTTAAACATAATAACATTATTTTTCTAATTCAAGGTCATGTTATTTTGTGCATAAGTGAGAGGAAGTCTTAACTTAGGACAGATGGTGATTGAGCCATATGATGTGATGATGGGTGTAGGGAATGGATCAGAGATAGTATTCAGGAGGTTCTGACCAGCTTTGGAGAACCGGTAGGAGAAATTTTGAGTAGTTCAGAGAACTGGCAAATACCGCCTCTGACTGGCCCTGCCCCCATGTATTCTCTGCCTCTCGAATCCCAGCTGATTGGCTGAGTCTTGTTTTGTTGCCCTGTACAGGAGAACAGAGCTGGAAAGCAGGTTAGTGGGGTGGGGACGGAATGGGATTTTGCATTGTATCCTTCCAATGCCATGCCCACCAAGCCACGGCCACAGAACCAGTAGTAAAATATTTTGAATCCCACCACTGGGATGGATTTGTAGTTTTCGCTTATTGTAAGATTTGGGATTCCCCAGTTGTACTAGTTATGATCCAAATGAAAAGGAACCTTTGAGAAAATGTCTGTCTCAGACTTACTGAGCGGCGTGGAGGGTTGCTGGAATGCTGACATTTGTATTCTTTCTTTAATGATTCTATTCCACCATTTCTTTGGTATCAGTGTAACTCTTGTCACACGGTGAGTTGGCTGTGGCGAGTTGTCCTAGATCCCTCCAAGACTGCTTCAAACACATATATGATTTGGGAGCACAACACCTTGCAATCAAGAATTGTTTGCTGCAAACCATTTCCTATTCTTCAGAATAAATTCTCCCAATTACCTATCACATTTGTTCTCTTCCTGTCATCCCAAATGATAAATAAAATAGATTTATAAACCTTCGGTACAACTCAAATCCTGCCATTGGAAACAGTAGAGACGAGCTTCAACACTCTCGTATGTTTAAGTTGTTGACAACATTTATCTCAATTCTTTTATTCCTGTTTGGTAGTTTTAAGAATACAGCATAAAAGAAACCCCAAACAAACCCCTGCAGACAGGATTTGGGGTACACAATGATGGTTTAAAGATGCCAACTGAGCAAGATTAAGTTATCTGGCCTGCTCTAATCCTTAATCAAAGTTTGATCAGCAGAATTCAAGAGGCACATGTCTTCATGGAAGCACCTTTTCCTGTACATAAATAAGTTGCCGTTAAAAGGAGAAAAAAAAACCTGCAGACTCTAGAAAAGTCTAGAAAAAGCAGCTCATTCTCATTCCAGAAGCCATACAGTCTCAGGAGGATTAATGTCCTTGAACATGATTTAAAGAAATTGTGATTTAAACCTGTGCTACAAAATGTATGAAGGCTTTAATTTATGGTACTTGAGACAATCTACTTAAAAATATACTGTAGCTTATTTGAAATTGGCTGGTTTTCTTTTGAAGAAGACAACATAATATGACCTACAAACCAGAAAATAGACTGGCAACCAGTGAAGAAACTCTCGGAGGAAAGGGCAAGTTTACATTGCAACCCCAATTTTATTTTTCTGTTTTATAAAAAGAAGTGGTTCCGTGTTCTAGACCTGCCTACCTCAATCTGGTACTCCTTCCAGAAGTGTTAAACCAATGTGACTAACATCCCAAACCCAACTGTGTTGCAAACCAATTTCTCAGTAGGATTCCATCCATGGTGTGGAAAGATTGATCAATGCACAATGAAAAAGGCATGCAAAATAGCATCTAAGAAGTTCTTTGTGTCCTACAGGTGAGAGGGGAGGGTTGTTGGATGTCTAGCTAAATGAGGTAATAGTAATCCATCCACCTCCATTTTCACAAGGCTGCTACCTCTTCAGTGCCTCTCCAATTAGCTTCTGTGTTTGGCTGTCCAAACAGCTGGTTGGCTTCATCTACTTAGGTTGAGCTCTACATTGAAGTCCTCCTCCAGATGTTCTGTAATTTTTGCAACTGTGGACTGTAGATTACATCTCCTTGTTATTTGGACTTTTATGAAGGTTAAATTCCTTTATATGTCAACTGAGCTCTGATTTATTTTAATGAGTGTTCTTGCAATAATTCCTCTCTAAAAATGGATCTCCTAGAATTTGGATGGAAAAGACTCTGCTGGTAAACTACATTTTCTCAGACCCATGGCTTGCTGTTCTCATGCTGATGGGACAACCCTATTCCCCCCCCACCCCGCTTTTAAAAACTCCCAATACTTTAAAATATATATTTAAATTTACAACAACTGTAAAAAATAGAATAAAAATATTTCATTTGTTTCCCTCCTAAATGTTCTTGAAAATAAGATTTAAAAAAAGGTTCTTTTCCCTTTCTTTCTTCTGCCCTCCCCCAAAAGCCACCCATACAAGGGATGAGCACTTTTTAAACTTTGTGTCCCTTATTTTCATAGAACAAGTAGAATTCTGAGATTTAGTCTCTGAGGGAACAGAACAGACAAATACACTCCCTTTATATTATGCATTTTAGAAAGGCACATGTCAATGACAGGTGTGTGAAGCCAAAGTTCTGGGCTGCAAAACTCCCAACGATGCAGAAATTTAAAAATCACCTTGGATGCCCTCGAAGGGTTGTCTAAATTTATGGAACCCAGCTCTTGAACTGCATTGGTGCGTGTCCTTGTGTGTCTGTGTTTGTGTGCAACGTTAATTCCTTTCTCTGATATATATGTGCTGTTCAGCTTCCTTCGGGTATTATCCCACGTCATTGTAGTGCTTTTAAAGTTGTA